>JAHBCN010003115.1:0-25000 GCA_019359885.1 Listronotus oregonensis
GTTATAGGTTTATTTGGGAAAATTTTTTTGGTTGTAAATAGTTATTTACATTGCTAGCCGCGTAAACTTACTTTTCTGTGAGATAAGATATTTACATGAAAATCTTTGAGATATTCCTACCACCTTTTTCATAAAAATATATTTATGTTTGTCGTTTGTATGGTAATTATTTTTAATCCTTTAAGTCACCTATTAAAATAGAATTATATCTATAATTTGGAACAAACGTTACAAGTAATTTCGACATTTTAGGCGTCCTAAAAAAAGCAACTAATTCAGTGAAATTGGCTGCCAAAATAGTTAGTGCGACTTTACTTTCAGAAAAGTGGAAAGATGCTTATAATAGATATCTTTCAGAAGTGGTGCTTCGTTAACAGGGTTGGGGACGTGACATGGGCTTTCTCAAAGAAATCAGTTTATGGCGCGAAAGTATTATTTTCCTAGCTGGCAACCAGTGGCGGCTCTATAGGATAACATTTTTTAATCTAAAAAGTGTAACATGAGATCCACACCAAATATATCCCAGATGCTATTGGCCCCAAGGGAAATATTTTGGAAAAAAATTTTTTAAAAATTTAAAAAAAATTTTTTTGGGTAAAAAAAATTTTTTTTTTGGGAACCCCTTTTTTGGGAAAAAATTTTTTAAAACTTTTAAAAAAAACCCTTTTAAAAAAAAATTTTGGTTTTTTTTTTTTTTAATTTTTTTAAAAAAAATTTTTTTGAAAAAAAAATTTTTTTTCAAAAAATTTTTTTTTTTTTTAAAAAAAGTTTAAAATTTTTCAAGAAAATTTTTTAAAAAAAATTTGATTTTTTTTAAAAAAAAAATTTTTAAAAAATTTTTTAAAAAAAAATTTTTTAAAAAAAAAATTTTTAAAAAAATTTTTTTAAAAAAATTTTTTCCAAAAAAAAAACCCCAAAAAAAATTTTTAAATTTAAAAAATTTTAAAAAAATTTTTTTTTTGAAATTTAAAAAATTTTTTTTTTTGAAAAAATTAATTTTAAAAAAAAATTTTTAAAAAAAAAATTTTAAAAAAAATTTTTAATTAAAATTTTTAATTTTAAAAAAAAAAATTTTAAGATTTTTGGGTTTTGTCAAAATTTATAACGCATAAATTCTAACCCCCCAAAAAACCCCCCTTAATTTTTTTTTTTTTGGTTTAAAACCCCAAAAAATTTTTCAAAGGGCCCAAAATTCCCCAAAAAAAAAAATTTCTTTTTAAAAATTTTTAAAAATTTTTTTTTAACAAAAATGGAAAATAAAAAATTTTTATTTTAAAATTTTAAAAATTTTTTTTAAAAGGAAAAAAAAAAGGGGGGGAAAAAAAACCCCAAAAAAACCTACGAAAAGAGGGTTTAAAATTTTTAAATTTTATTTTTAACGAAATTTTCCCCCAAAAAAAATTTTTTTATTTTTTAAAAATTTAAATAAAGGAAAAAAAAAAAAATTTAAAAAAATCCATAGGGAAAACCTTTTTTTTTAAAATTTTTTTTAAGGGTTTTTTTTAAAATTTTTTTATTATTTATTTTTTTTTTTTCCCAAAATTTTTAAAACGAAAAAAAAAAAAAGTAAAAAAAATTTTTTTCAAAAAACCTAAAAATTTCTAAAAAATTTTTTGGAAAAGGAAAAAAAAAAGGCTTTTTAAAGGCTATTTGGGGTTTTTTCAAAAATTTTTCCCTTTTTAAAACTTTTTATTTTAAAAAAAAAACCTTTTAAAATTTAAAAAAAAAAAAAGGGTTTTTTTTTTTAAAAAAAATTGGAACACAGCCCTTCGGGATGCTCCATTATCTTCGCTAAACGCCGCGATTAAACTCTGACAATGGTCCATCACTTTCCGCTTTCGACGACACCCGATTCACTAAAGAATATATCCACCATGTGGCTACACATGGCTCGTTACAAGGATGGATAAGCCCCTCTTTTTATTATAACGTATTAATAATCATAAATACCGCAATAAGTGTGCTACAATTTAATGGGGTAACTCGGGGATAATCCTTGCGAAAATGAAACGAATATACATGACAATAGATTAGGGCTAATACAATTACTGTGTACGTTGTTTGAATGGAGTGTGAACTTGAGACAGGTTGTGTTTATGGATTTAATGTGGTTGTCATATGGGTGAATTATGATTAAGTGCAATTTAACATTGTAATATACGGTGTTTGAAAATTCAGTTTAAATATTTTAAGAGCGTATTTTTGAGGTCAAAATAAGACTTTTTTTTCCTATTAACTTGTGTCTTAAAATGCACCCTTCAAGCTAAAGCCATTCTAAATTGCGTAAAAAAATCGACCATTTTGAACTATAAGCTACTCGCGTCTAGCGACACCCCCGCTGGCGAGCTGCTTGACAGTGTTGACACATGAAAACTTTATTAGCAGGGACTCGGGAAAAAATTTCTTTTAATTAATAATTTGGGGGTTTTTTTTTAAACGTCCCCGCCCAATTTTTACGTCGAAATAAATGGGTAAATAAAGGCCGCTTTGCTTCCAGAATAACCATGACCGACTAGAACGTAGGGCTTTTAATGTGTCAGATTATTTGAGAATTTCAAAATTTTAAAAACGTATTAGAAAAAACCCGGGGAATATATAATTACATTAAAAAAAAATTATAACTTCTACAATATCAAAAATTATAAAAATGTTGTTAATAACTTCTATGTAGGGATATTTTGACAAATTGAAAAGCCCTAAGTTCTAGTCGGTCGTGGTTAGTTCTGGTTAGCAAGGCGGCTTTTTATTTTTCCCAATTATATATCAGACGAAAAATGGGGAGACGTATTAGAAAAGACTCATGATTTGCTTTTTTTACATTAAATGCATTTCTTAGAAAAACCTACTTTTCAAATTACGCCCCGAGTCCCTGCATAATAAAGCATGTTTCATGTGTCTACACTGTCAATAAGCTCGCCAGCGAAGGTGTCGCTAGACGCGAGTACTATAGCTACAGTTTTGCATGAAATGTCATGGAAATTTGCATATCCCTGTTATTTTAGGTGGTGTATTTACTTTTTTAATTTAATAATATAATAGTTTGTTAATGTCCTGTTTACATATTATGTAGGCTCCAATTGCTGTAACTCTGCTTGACGAGTAAGTTTTGAACTTTTTCTGTTTTTTTTTTATACCAAGTTTACTAATTTTGTTACTTCACCAAGATTCGTTATCTTTAATATTTAAATTTACTTTTTAAATTTAATAAAAGCTTTTTAACAACAACAGCTTCTTAAAATATTCAAATCTTTCTTCAATTTGCTTTCATTATACAAATTTTACTTGCAGATAGCACTGATGATGATTTTTACCGAAAGCGCTTTGCTAAGATATTGGTTTTAATAAAATTTTGCACAAAATACAAAGTTTCTTCATTTCTGTTCTTACATTCTTACGTAGAAACACATTAGATGACCAAATTTTTATGTGTACGCTAATTTTTTTAAATTAAGCTGCGAATCGGCCATTTGAAAATCTACATTTTTGGTATCTTGCATTTTTTTTATACAACTAACGGTTTTTAAGAAAATCGCCGTTGAATAAAAAGGGAAAAATTACGTATAAAAAAACAAGGTAGTATGACTAGTTATGACTGCTTGTTTTAGTAATAATTATTTACGATGTTGATTAATTTTGTGGTAAATAACCACATTCGGTTTGTCATTGTCGACTTTGTTGACAATGTTTAAGTCAACTGAAAAGCGAAAAATACATAACGAATATTCCAATACGTTTATAATTTTAATTCCCTATGATTATTATTAACTATTCCATTCGTAAAACCCCATCAGGTACCGAATTATGATATCCGGGAGGCAGTTTGTATAGTGATAAATGGGTTTGAAAATGTAGTTATTTTATCTACTATCTGCCGGGACCCAGTTTACCAACACCCAAATCAGCTAATCGCTTACCATTTGGCATAATTGGAGTAAACCATCGTAACAGTAATTGTGCCAACTGATTTTAGGTCATTGAAGGATATTTTATATATGTCTGCCAAGGTAGCTTTTTTTAATTATAAAATTTACATCGATAGTACAAACACTCAAATCATGAAGTATAAATACATCTTTTTTGTGGTTTGCAGTGAGTTAACTAGTATCAAAAAGTTAAGTGTCCAAGTTTGTTTATTTCGTTTCTTATAACCTGCACTTAAAGAACATTTATCATTCACACTGAAATAAATTTAGTGAAATATTGTTCCTATTAAGTTTAGTTTTGTAATCAGTTGGGCTTTCAAATTTTACATATAAAAAACAAAGTGCGTTATAAGCAAAAGTAGTGTTTTAATGACAACTTGATGTCTAAACGACCTTCGTTACTAAGGAATAATAATCACATAATTATTAGAACATTTTTATCTGTCTAGCTTAGTTGATTGGGCAAACAATATAGCTATTAATATATCATTATTGCCTATACATATTTTAATTATCTGAGAAAGTTTTGATATATTTTAATATTTGTTATGCAAAGGTAAATAATAAGACGCTGTACGTTCTATGATGTATCATCGCTTTTTCTGTAATTAATACGGACGCTCCAATTAATTGAATTAAATTTTACAAAAATATAAACTTTCCAACTAAAATAGAACAAGAGCTAGCTAATAATTGTGACAATATAATACACTGGTTATGAATTAATTGATTCGCATTTCCTTAAATGAATAATAATTGGAATGAGACAAACCTTTTTCGCCTACAGAAAAAAAAATATTACGCCAATTGCAAGTAAATAAAAATTATGGAACGTCTCTGTTTAAAAAATACAGTCAATAATAGATGATCTAAATTAGAATTCACTAATAACTAAATATTCTAGGTCCGGTTAACGTATTTCCCAGATTAGTCAGTTTACAATATGAGAGCTGATTCAATTAACTGACAAACAATATTCCGACTTAAGTCGGATTGAAAATCGGCGAGGTTTGGGTCCTTTGAATCTTTTTATAGGTTTTTAATGCTCTTACATTTTAATCCTACTATACCGAAAAAATATGAATATTGCTTAATTGAATATTAATTTGTCCTAAAAAAACATCCGCAATCGTTTTGGCGTGCGTAATCTTGCCAGCAAGTTGTAGTTTTTGTAATGTAGATCTTTATAGTTATTTATACAGGGTGTTTAGAAGTGTAGAATATTGCAGATATCTTCCAAATCACTGGTAATTTTTCAACAAAAATTTAACTAACAACATAATTTTAAAAAAAGGGATTGGATAAAGGTTATTTCGTTTTAAAAGGTTTACATTAAAAAATATAATTAACTTCGGGATTTTAAATAGATCAACAAGTATATTTTTACGTATTTTTTCAAGCCAATTGTTTATCTGTCAAAATGACAGAATTATATAAATTTATAGATTTTTGAACAAGCAAAAAATTATATGGAGCATATATAATTTTTTGAATGGAAAACTAAAATGTATCATATGTCACACAAAGAAAACAAAACACACAAAAAACATTTTTTTGTAGTTCTACAGGGTAACTCAGCTTAAGAGCGCCATCCTGTTGAAACCATATATCTAATAGGTTTGAATAGAGAATTTCTAATTGTGAGATATGTTCACGCAATAACTTCAAGTATAAGTTGTGGTTAGTCATTCGTATTTCATTTTTCTCTTTTTTAGTTAAAGCCACTATTCTATTTATTGAGTGCTAGCACTTGGTAATAAAAATTTGACAAAAACTACTTAACAACTTACCTACTCATGACACATTTAAATTTAGATTTGCAACAAAAAATCATAAATATTCAATATAAAATATTGGCTAATTGAAAATGTTTAAATTAAATAAACAGATAAACACAAAACCATATACCACTGAAATTGGTTTAAAAAGGTCAATGATTATCCAAATAAATATACAGTGTGTTCCATTTAAAATAACAAAGTTAATAATATTTTTGACTTCCTCTGTATACTTTCAAAAACGAAATTACATTAACCTTTTTAAACATTATGTTCGAAAAAAATTGTTGAAAAATTACGAGCGGTTTGAAAGATATTTGCAATATTCCAGACTTTTTTTTAGATACCCTGTATAAATGGTTACAAAATTTTTAATTTATACATATTTCTATATTTCTTCAAATTACAATTTAAACCCTTGATATTTTTTTGTCATGTTCAGAAAAACGATCTCTGTCAATAATATTTTTCCTAATTTCCTTCCGCTAAAGTAATGGTTCCTGGTGATTTTATTTTTCATCATAAGGATTGGTTGGGATCTACTAAAACTGACCCTAAAGGCAGAGCAGCCAAAACCTTTCCAGTTAGTAGCATGATCACCAACATTATCATGTGGAACCCACGTACATTGTTCGGGTTTCCATTCATTATTCAAATCCATTAGACCTTTTTTTAATTGCCAAACCTCGAAATTTACTAATTACCAGTGACTGCTCCCCTTTGTAGCTTAATATGAGCGGTATACATTCTGAGGTCAGAAAATGCATATCGCCATGTGCCAACTGAGACTACAGTTTGGCTGACTGTGATGATCGGAACATTTTTTTTTTGACATACATTTTTGGAATCCTACCAGCTTTTTTTCAATATCCTTCCATAATATTATTACTAATTTTTCACCCCCATCCTTCGGAGACGAAATTGTTTTTACTTCTAAAGAAAAAGTCTGCCGATACTCATCCATCCTGATGCTATCAATCTCTGCAAAACAAGACCACAATAAACTTTGTGCTCGTTACTTTAAAATAACCTTTATTGGCATAAACAATATTTCCACAATTTTGGAAAAGCTCAGATTCCTCATTGAATACAGAAAGGGTTTCTCCTCTTGTAAATTAGTATATTCTGTATGTATCCCAAAACAAACCCTCTTTGAAATACTGTTTCCACTACACTAAGCATTTTTTCCTATACTAAAAAGAGCTGTTTGCCTTATTATTGACTTCATTCTTATATATAAGCTTTTTTCTTTTGCTTACTGACGAGCTGTAGAAGATCTGTCTCCTCTCCTAGAAATTCGCCAAAATATAATTCCTCCAATAGAGCAACTTTACCACTAGAGTGCAACTGTGGAACCTTTGAGATGTTTTTTATTTTCCCTTGTAACGTTTAAATCTTTTCCTGCACTGTTAATAAACTATAAACAAATTTTGGCGACATACCGCGTTGAAAATTGTTAGGACAGTTACTGCTTTATTTTGACGAGAAGCGGTAACGTAGGGGAAGGTGTTATGACGTCGTATCTACGTCATTACTTTGTACCCAGTATCCATAATGGTTATGTCAAGTGTCAAATTAAAATAATGGAGAATTTGCGGCTTTTCTATTGTTTTGTTTCTTGTAGTGATTTTTTTGCTATTGTTTAACAACTATTTGGATTGCAGATTTTGAAAGTGCAATTATATTTAAATCATATAGGAAAATATTTACTTGTTACAGTTGACTTGAAAACAGCTAATATCTTATTGAATGGAAAATTTTAGTGTTTAGTATGTAAGTTAACACACGCGTGACATACGTAAACCGTTTCGTTTTTGCGGGGCTAGGCGGGTTAAGCACGGTTAGAATGGTGGGGAAAGAACTACTATCAACTTGTACTTAAAAACGGTATTTCGCGAAAAAAGCCTTTATATTTTTACTTAAGATATTTAATGTAGGTACCTTCGTACTTACGCTTGAAGTCTTTGTGAACTGTCCCAAGATATTAAAAAAATGTATTAATTCGATTACTTTGTAATAATCAATAGTGAAAAATAACCTTTCGCAATCAAATTTCGAATAAAAATTTTTCCTATTAACCAAGTGAACAAACAGTAAAAGCGTTCAGTATGTATTTTGGAACGCAATGCATCATAATGTTCCCCTTCTGGCATCTGTGTGATGCTCTTATTTTGTTATTTGCACGTAATTAGACTCGCTCTGGTGTGTAATTATTCATATAAATGGCCGATAGTCCCTTTGAAGTTATAAATATGTGTGTCTATATGTTGTATGCGCGAGTGCGCTTATGTCGGTGCCAGACTATGCATCGTACTCTTGCTTGTTTTGATTTATTTGTTTTTCGATTATTATTAAGCACCTTGGGCGAGATGTATCATTTATTTGCATCGATCGCAGTAAAATATATGACTTAAGAAAAAACGCTGGCAATTGGTTTGTTTTATTGCATTTTTATTATTATCTTTAATCGATATCGAATATTTTCGTCTGGCTTTTGTTTTTTAGGTTCTTACTTAGGCTCTTCTTTTTAGAGCAGTACAACAGTTTAAATTGAGCTTGCATTTAGGTACTTCAGGGTGAATGGACCATTTTTAAAATATATTTTTTAAATAATTAAAGGTTAATATTACATACTACTCTATTTTAGTTAAAAAAACATATTATTACTAAAAATGATATAATTGTCATTTGAAGAAAATAAACAAAATAAAATAAATTTTTGCAATAGAACAACAAAATTTTAATTTAAAAAACATATAAAAGAATAAATGATGAATGAAAAATTACACAAATTAACTTTAGTCCAAGCTTGTTATTCGCGCTTCTTCATTCGCGTTTCCTATATTCGCGGATAAGATTTCTTTATTCGCAGATCTAATCGGTACATACACATTAATAAAAAGGATTCCAATATGTAGGTATCCAACCGAACATCCTTTGTAAACAAGTCGTCAAATGGACCAATAGCCGAAATTGCGAATGGAATAGAACGAGATGGGTTCGAACAGATAGAATCAAGTGACATTCAGAAGTTGCTTGAATCGCAAAGATTTGACTGAAACCGACTTGGAGAAAATGTTAAATTCACAGGTCATTAAAGAAGAGGCTTCAACAAGCACGGAAACGTGCCATTTAATTTAAAAAATCTTAGTGAAGGTTTAAGAACGGCAAATGAGCTTTGTGATTTCTTTATGAAAATTGATCCGTCTATAAAACAATGTATTATTTTTAAGCAAGTGACATTCAGAAGTTGTGGTTAGAATGAAGATGAAAATTTGACTGAAACCGACTTGGAAGAAATGTTAAATTCACAGCCCATTAAAGAAGAGGCTTCAGCAAGCACGGGAAACGTGACATTTAATTTGAAAAATTTTAGTGAAGGTTTAAAAATGGTAAATAAGCTTTGTGATTTCTCTATGAAAATTGATCCAATTATGAAACAAAGTCTTATTTTTAAGAGACAAATTGCTAATTCCACTGCTGAATATAAGTCTGAATTGAAGGAGCTTTTAAAAACTGCCAAGCAAGAAAATGATTATTACAAAATTCTTTTAACCATTGTCTAAGCCTGAAGATAATAATTAATCAATATAGTCAAAAACTTCAATTAAACTATTTTTATATATTTGTTTTATATTTTATCACCTAGGAATGTATCCTCTATAATTCCGTATAAATTACCATTCCATATTCACGGTTTCTATATTCGCGGCATATTTACGAAACATATCACCCGGAATAAAGAACTGCAACTGTGTTTTATTTAAAGTTATAAATTCTTTAACAAATAATTTAATACTTAAATTTTAATATTTATTATTATAACAGAAAAACACCAATATTTAAGCTCTATTTGCATTTAGTCAGTTTCTTTTAGGCTAATAAATCTTGCCAAACTCCGTTAAGAATTGTCCACTTGACACACTGCCAGCCTGACCTAAAACAAAGATATTGCTGCATTTTAAAAACTCGGATATTTTTTCAGTCTGCTATCACTCGAAAGGTGACTTATTTTTTCATGGATTTCGAGATGCTAAATACAATGTAGAGGCAATCTTTAAAAAAAAACTACTTTCTAAGCCAAAATTCTGAAAAAAATCACCCATGGATGAAAGCTGAAATTAATATTTTTAGCAATTCCAACTCTGTTAAAAGATAAACCACCTTTCGAGTAGTAGTATATCGAGTAGTATATTGGTGTTATACCATAATGAAGTATTAAAGTAATATTTTAAAAATTAAATGAAATAGTTGTTTCGAACTTCCAGTGTCTGTTTTATATTTATTACTTATAGTTATATCTGTGTCCCATTACTTCTGGGACACCCTGTATATGCTTTGTTTTAATAAAAAAGGTGCTGTTCTATGCAAAAACTTTTTTTTATCTTGTTTAATCATTTTATTTCGAACGCGCAAAAAAATTAAATTTATTTATTTTAAATTGCCAATATATCGACAATCTTGCCTTTCTATGCACCGATATCAGTATCAGCATTGGTCGAACCCCAATATTTATATGAATAATTTTAACATCATTAATTGTTTAACTTTGATTTATTTAACCAGGTTCGTAATTCTATATTCTTGGTGATCCCCATACTTACCATTAAAATTATATCACCCTACAGGATCTCGTATAGAATATTCCAGTCACAATCACTATTAGACGATATTTTTATTGTATGAACACCCTATAGACTTCTTTATGAGAACCATACGTTTGGTATGCATCGGCAGCTACGGGTACATGGTTCTGGTATTCCATTAATGTCGCAAAAACGACTTAGTCGCTGACAAGAGTATTAATTAAAGAAGACCACTGTATAAGTTTCAAAACAACATTCAGGCAGTTGCTACTACGCAATTTAATAGAATTTCACCAAATTATAAGCGCATAAGTAATATATTTTTTAAGAAAATTATTTTTAAATAAGACACCAACACCAAAAAGAGGAATTTAAAAAAATTAAATCGACTTTAAGAAAAGTTAACTAAGGATTTTTTGTATGTACCTACATAGACTAAATTAACCAACTAAAAGGATATCAAATTAGGAGCTTATAATTTTGTTTGTGATGCTACCAAATCCATCGAATATAGAACCTAATCAAAATAGAAACAAAATATCCGACACAAAATTAAATTAAATTAAATAAAACAAAACCACTTTATTTTCTTAACTTTTAGTTTTTGTTAAAAACTAGAGTATTTTTTTGTAATAAGTACGTCTTTTTTATTGGGGTTTTTTCCGAATTATCTTCAGCCGAAAATTAAAAACCCAAACTTTTTGGGTGCTAAAAAAATTAAAAAAAATTTAAATTTTTTTGCCCTATTAAAATTAACCGGGCTTGGAATGGTTTAAAAATTTTTGATTTTTTTTTTTTTTTAAAAAGCTCCCAATTAGGAATTGGGGGTTTTTAAAATTTTCCTTTAAAAAAAAGGGTTTTTTTTTTATGGGATTTTTTTTTAAAAAAAATTTTTGATGATTTAAACAGTGGATTGCAATTTTTTAAAAATTTTTCCCTTAAAAATTTTTTAAAAAAGAAAAAAAACTTTTTTATTTTAAAACCTTAAATTTTTTTTAAAAATTTAAGCCCGTTTTTTTGGTTGGCCTTTTTTAATTTAAATTTTAAACCCCCAAGGGGTTTTTGAAACCCTTACGGTTAACTTTTTTTAAAAGCCTTGACCATTTTTCGCCTTTTTTTTCCAACCTATAATTTACGACCTTTTCAAAGGGTATTTTGGGAACCCTACATTTAACCCCTTTTTTTAAATTTTTCAAAAAGGGCATATATTCTTAATAGGTTTTTTCCCGGGTTTCCCCAAAGCCCGGGTAAGAAATAAATCCAATTTCGGCTTTTGACTAAAGTATTTTTAGTAAACCTGAATTCCTAACGTCAAAATAAAATATTCTTTTTTGTCCTTGCCTAGTCGATTCAGAAGCAAACTGCAGATCAAAGTCGATTTAAAATTTAAAAAATAAGTTTATACTTGCTTAGTTGTGGTTAGTTTTGATTAGTTGTGGTTAGTTTTATTTAGTATTATGGTTATTGTAAATTAAGAGATCTTGACGTATTGTGAATTCTAAATGTAAAAATCTTACATGTCTAAATAAAGACTATTTTTTATTTAACTGACAAATAACATAAACATTAAAAATAAAAAGAAATCGTTTATTACACCCTAATTTAACAAACTGAGACTTTAATACCTAATTAAAATTTGACTGGTAAAACCCCGATTTCATTAGATTGAGTTTGACGTTTCCTGAGCAAATTAGTCTTTCCAGGTTGACGAAAATCCCTTTAGTCAG
The DNA here is from genome assembly GCA_019359885.1 of Listronotus oregonensis. Lineage (NCBI taxonomy): Eukaryota > Metazoa > Arthropoda > Insecta > Coleoptera > Curculionidae > Listronotus > Listronotus oregonensis. Next base: position 12,015 of record JAHBCN010003115.1, read on the forward strand.
AGGCCAAAAATTTCATTGTTTGGGCTTTGACCAAGACTTCAAATCAGACCTGAGGATTGACTTGTCAAACCTAGGAACGCCGGAGGCCTTTCAAAAGGGGTTTTTGGAAAAATTCCTTTTAAAATGAAGAAACGCGAATAAAGAGCTTTGATTGTAGTAATAATTTTGTTGTAAATATTTTAAAATTGTGAATGATTTTCTTACATACACTTGAATTTGATCAAGGTTTTAAGATGTTTTTTCCTTTGACACCATACCCGTATAGTAGGAAACCTGGTGAACTATTTTGAGTAAAATTGTGTAATTGTCCTTGAAGGACCCCTAAACATAAAAGTCAATGTTTGCTAAAGGTTAGCGGCTCCCTCTAAACCTTTGAATTAAAAAAAAAAGGGGTTTTGGAGGGGGCTACCCTTGCCAGATCTTGACTTTTATGTTTAGAGGTCCTTCAAAGAAAGTTACACAAATTTTCAAAGTGCCCCAAGAACCTACTATATTTGTTTGAAAGTCATAATAGGTTGTCATATGTAAATATACAGGGTGATTGGTAAGTAGAGGCGAAAAATGAAAGAATTAAAAATTTTTTTCCCGAATGAAAACCAAGAATACTTTTTTTTCAAATTTTTCCTTTTTTTCCAAGATATTTTTCTATAAGTTTTGGCAAAAAAGGAAACACATTGTGGGTGGTGATCTTGTTGGCGCTTTCAAACTATTGCGTCATATGAATTCAAGTTTGACCGTTTGTCAAAAGTTAGACACTTTGTGCACATGCTTACTAATTATTATGTTATACCCATACACATAAACAATCTCACCGTATTCTTCGTTAGTGAACTCCATTTTCTTTGATTTTTTTAATAACAGATTGACAAGGTCTTACTTTTGACAAAAGGGAAAAATTGATTTCATATGAAGTAATAGTTTGAAATGGCCAATAAGATTAGCACACCCCCAAATGTGATTAAATTTTTTTTTGCAAAACTTTATAGTAAAATATCTTGGAAATGAAGGAAAATTTGCAAAAAAAGTATTCTTGGTTTTCGATTCAGAATTAAAAAATTAATTCGGGCCTTCATTTTTCGCCTTGACTTACCAATCACCCTGTGTTATAGTTCCAACGTGTCAAATTGATAACCTTTTTTATTTTGAAATCACCCAAAAATAAAATGCTGGAACTTGCTCGTATAGGAGTACCGTTTTTTGTTTATTTGGCGATTTTGAAATCTATTAAATCAATCTACTTTAAACAGTGGGTTAAAATTCCTCTGTTGTTCTTTAAACTGTATATAATTAATATTCTATGTTCTTTTGGTCCAGTTTTTATACACTCGCGCGCGTCAAAGCGAACTTAGCGGAAGACGCGCGCGGCTGCCTCGCTAAACGGGTACGCACTTTAAGAAGGAACGCAACATTTCTCCAAAAGTGAACCTATTTGTCTGAATTTATGTTTAGGAACAGTGACAATGCAATAAAAAAACATATAAATTGTTTTTTACTTAAAATCAAAATAATTAAAAAATCTTAATATGCTATCAATAGACTAAACCATTCCGTATTAAATGCAAAAAAGTAATTAATAAATCCTGCATTCGTAGTGGCATCTAGAATATTTCGGACTTTTTCTTTTGGTCATTATCTTAAAAGAAAATTTTCCGAGCCATGATAGTAAAACCCTTGATGAAAAATTATAAAATACATGACGTATTTATCTTCTTTTTTATGAGAATATCCGTATTCGTTTCGATATAAGGTCTAAGGTTAATAGACTTTAATAAACCGTCTTAAGATCCAAAATAAGCGCGGTAATGTGCGTGTAACGTAGCCTATGTTTAGCCTGTAGTTTAGCATGTTAGCGCGCCGGACTCAGCCGTGGATGTAACAGATTAGGGCCTTCGAATACATTTTCTGTTTAATTTGAGAGTTAGTGAATATGGGTGGCACTGTTGCCATTTTATAATACTAACGAAATACACCAAAACCTTTATAAAAATGTGTCTTATTATGTATCTTTGTATTCAGAAATAGTTTACAATATTTTGTACTTTTTGTACACATCTAGTCCTAAAATGCACCTTTGATATGGGTACTGACGTAAAAAAAGTGTAAAATAGTGTACACTATTTCTGAATAACAAACATACCTATTATCTACACCATACAGCGAAATTTTATTATTATTTTAAATTTATTTTGCTACCCAAATTATTCATAATAATAATATACCATATTTAGAGAAGCTGCCTTGACGTTGTAAATTCTCAATGTTTGGGCTTTGACTTAACACTGTTGACAGATAAAAGAAAGTCCTTAATTGTGTCTCTATGTTTCACTAGAAACTGAAAAACTTTTGCGGTTGAAAATTTATTTAAAAGTAGTTCACACGTAAAACGGGTTTTTTTGAGAATAAAATAAAATTGAAATATAGGTTTAATAAATGTGTCTTAAATCTAATTTAAAAAAATAGATTTTCAATTTTAACAAGATATTAAGTAACAATCAAATTGTGCATAATTAACATTGTTGATATTTGTCATGTATGTAAGCCATGTATTTATTTCGGAATATCCCGAAAACGGTTCTTTCGAAATTTTTTAAAAATAATGCAATATAATTAAGTAGGTGTTAGAAAATTTGTAAAAAACCCTGAATTTTTTGACCGTTTGTTAAAAAGATATGGATTTTTAAAAGTTTTTAAGGTCTGTTTATTGTTAAGAAATAGTGTACACTATTTTTTTTAACGTAATCGCTCTTATGAAAAGTTTATTTAGGATTAGGTGGGTCCAAAAAGTGTGAAATAGTGTAAAATATTACTGAATAACGAACATACCTCATGTGTTGTATCTACAGCCTCCTACAAAATAATATTTTTAAGTATTAAGAACCTCTAACTTTTGGAACCAGCAATATCATTTGATACAACATTTTAAAAAATACTGAAGCCAAAATAAAAATACACCAAACTTATTCATAGGACTCCCAGAGGGGCTTTTAGTCTGCGATATTCTTTCACAAATATGATAGTTATTTTTTTCAAAAATATGACCCCAAAACAGGCTGTATTTTTTAATTCATGGGGCATGGTATTAAAAGTTTATTTTTCAATGTGGTGAATGCACAATTATCCCCATACTACTTGTCAAAGGTAGTATTGTCACAGCAATATTTAGACTATTTATAATTAATTGTTTGTCACTTCTTTAGTTTCTGTGAAAGTTGCACTGTTGACTAACTCTTAAGACCACTATATTTTTAAATCTCAAACGATATAAAACCTAGGTAGAGAGGGTCATCAAACAAGTATTGGGTTGGTCCATATTTGTGGCTTTCCTCATATTTAAATTTAAAAAACTGAAATAGCCATCTTGTGTATCTTTTTCTGCTGAATCTGAAAGAATAATTTAGAAAGCGATTTAAAATTAAAAAAAACATAAAATTAACATATTTTTAACGAGACATTATTTATTGGTTTATTTTCAAAGTGTCTCCTTTTTTTTTCGATATGTTTTAATAAAAAAGACTTAACGTTTAATATTTTACGTAAAAAACTAGCGATTTGAATTTAAAAAAATGACATTACATAAATACCCGAAATGCCAAACCAAAAAGTCAATATCCTGGAAATAGTTCAGCGGCTATTTTCAACAATTAAGTGAAGCAAGAAACTACCTTAATTGTATAAATACAATTTGTGGACAGTATTCCTTTAATCAGAAGTAATTGTGACGATAATGCTGTTTTTACTTATTATGTACCTGATCACGTACAATCATAGGTTATTATGAAACCAAACCATTATGTTTTCTTCTTATGAATTTTGCGCTTTTTACCATGTATTATTACTAAAACACAATTTTGAGCGGTTACTTTTAGCTGTAATAATACTTTTCACGATTTTCCTCCAAATCTGACAACGGAGTCTGAGACTGGCTGGCCGCATCGTTAGCCATTACAAGAATGCCCTTGTCTTGTTGCCCCGTCTGCTGCGGATTCCACGACTGTTTGTGTATTCAAATACGGGCCACGGTTTTTACCATCTTCAGTGGCGGAGCAAGTTGGACTTGTGGTGATATTAAATGTCCTTATAAAATGTTGTACTATGGTAATTCGGCCAATAATCTTAGTCCATCAAGGTACAATTATTTATTGACAACCAAGTCAGTAGGCAGGAAAGATAATAGTACGTTAATTACCAGTCAAGTCTATGGCATTCTTTTAAAAAAGCACGAAAATTTTCTATAACTCTCTGGCATAGAGAGAGTGAGATTACAAACGTCCCTATTCTTTTATCTTAATTTTTAATTGAAGCAATGTCTTTGGACTATGTACACACAATTTTTTATATAGCCTCATAAAAATAAATCTGCCGGCGTCAAATCGGGATTCTTGGGTGGCCACGGAATGTGTCGCCTCTCTTAGAAATTCTCTTTCCAAGGAACAACATTTGTCTCTCCACGTAATTCTGAAGTTATGGCTTGAGCTAAAATCATGAAATTTGGCACAGTGATAGTCTTTAGCAGTGGCTAGAACCTAACGAAGCCCGTTTTTTGAAATTCGCCCTCGGGACAAAAATAGAAGCAAAAAAGTGTTTTTTTACTGTTAGCCGTACGGAAGGCGTCTTACGAAGACAGAGGCTACTTAATATTGTCTCTCGCCTGGCGGAGACAGGCTTTTCATCTAGTAGTAAATAAACAATTCTTAAACTACAATACACTGTTCTGCATTTTAAAAATGTATGTCTCTCCCAGAGTCTCTCCCTGAATGTATAAAAATGCCTGCTCATAAGATTGTCTTAAAATAACGTACGTTAAATTTCTTGAAATTAACTAACATTTTAATAACAATGTTAGTGAGTAAGGTTTACTTAAATTTTGTGTAAATTTCTGAGAAACGTCTTAAACGATTTATTCTTTTTTATTTCAACATAAAAGAATGGAGTTAAAATAGACACGAGCGAATCAATTCTTCAAAGCGTTTCTTCGAGTTCTTAGTTCAGAGAACAATCTATCTTTTTGCGTACTTTCCGTACAGCCCTATTCATAATTAAACACCAGCGCACGTGGCAGCACAAAAAATTAACTGGTTGGACGACTAAGACGAACCGTGATGTTTTTGGTGAAGACATTCTTGAAACTCCGTGCGTGATTAAACCGTAAAATAAAACTCACCACTACTCACTTAAATAAACGATAAACAAAAAATAATAAATTTACTAATTCTTTTTGAGGTTTAATGTTTAAAAAAATTTATATATCCTGGAACGCTACTGATATTTAAGCACGATTCTATTCAGAAAACCTAAAATCATCGAATCATCGACCATTCGTTGCGTGAGAAACAATCATCTCTAATGTTTTGATAGGCTAGAAGTGTTCTTAAAAATTTCTTTTTATTCGTTTTTTACAACACAAGATTGGAATACCCATAACAATGGTCTTTCAATATACGTCTATTTTTTTTGTTTACTTTTTTTTGAAAAGTAGTTATAGTCAGTATCAAGCTCTATCGTTTACCTATTGGCTACAAACCCTCTTATTGGCATCTTTAAAAAAACTGACCAGTTTGCAAGAATTGAATTGTTATGAAATTGTGGAAATCATAATTTTTCTTTAATTTTTTTTTCTGGATTCACCCACTTTAATTTTAGGCAACCAACTTGACAGGTGCTTTGTTTACTTGTGCGAGTGACATGGTTATAAATAACTTCATAGGTCTGTTTCTTATTCGGAAATAGTGTACCCTATTTTACACTTTTTTGCGTAATCGCTCTTATTAAACTGTATTTTAGGACTAGGTGTGTATACTCTGTCTCAAGGTATATCACTATGGCTTTTGACGGACAATAGCCAAATAAACCTTTAACGATTTTATTACCTAATGTTATTGGGTAAACCCATTATATCATAATGGCAGGGGTGGGCCAGGTATTTCTTGAGTATTGACCATTAGGTATATAAATATTTCTGCTAATATTTTAGTGGCAGTGTTGAATAACCGTTTTTACTGTGCGTTTCGAAAAAGTTGTTTTACGAAAATATAACTATGTCGCGTCAAAATATTTGTCATTAGTAGCAATACAAGTTGTGAAAAATGTGTATGAAACTTTTATCGGTAGAGGACTAATTAAACAAGAAGCTTTTAAAGAAACCTGTCTACTTACAAAAACTCCAATATTATCGATATAGGAAATTATTATTAATGAAGAATTGAACAAAAACGTAGTGATTTTCAATCTCACCATATAGACAATAGTGATCAGGACCTAATAAGAAGGAAAATATATTGTCTTTATGAAAGCGGAGTTGTTCCTACCTTGGATAAACTGAAAAAGAAGCTAGACGAAGACGAAACCAATACAAATATTAGCCGTGCCACCCTCCATAGAGTTGTTTGTAAAATGGGATTTAAATATCGCAAAATAGACAAAAGACAAGTAGTAATGGAATCGCACACGTACGCACTTGGAGATTTAATTATCTTTAAGGAATATAAAGATATAGGTTAGAAAACAGATCCATAATTTACCTTGATAAAACATGGTTCGATACACACGACAGAGTATCCAAAGGATGGGTTAATTCCAGTCAAAACTGTTGGACGAAACCACCTTTAAATAAAGAAAAACGCATTACCACAATACACGCTGGTTCAGAATACGGATTTGTCCCAAACTGCTTGCTGTTGTCTGCAAAGAATATTAAGGATACTAGCTTGGATTATTATGAGGATACAAGTGCAGAACCTTTTTAAAACTATCTTTTAAAAAATATTCCAAACAACAGTGTTATTGTCATGGATGTTATTGTCATAAGCTGTCTGCTACACAAAGCACCAGCTTCATCAAGTTTAAAAACTGAAATCCAGGAATATTTGTTAGAAAATGATATTTATTTTGAATTCAGTTGCAAAAAAGCGCAACTTTTGGAAGTCCTAAATTCAAATCCAATTAAAAAACAATATGTATGTGATAATTTGGCTGAACAGGCTGGGCAGACTGTCTTACGTCTTCCTCAGTATCACTGTATGTTTAACCCCATGCATTTGTGGAACCAACTAAAATCAAAGATCAGAGAAGAAAATGTTACACCTCCTTTAGGTCCCAGTGTTATAAATTTGATAAAAAATGTAATTACTCACATACCAGTTGAGAGCTGGAAAAATTCAGTACAGCACATTATAAAAATTAAGGACTCTAACATTTCTTTACAAAACAACATAAATCCTATTGTAATCAATCTTAATCGTGACTCTGATAGTGAAACAGAATTAGATTTAAATATTTAGATTAAAAATGTAATTCTGTATAGATAATATAGTTATAAATTTATTAAAACCTTGCATATATTTAATTTTTTAAGGTAATTTTAAGATTAGACCTACCTTAATAAACAATAAATTATAAATCTTTATATTATTAGAGTCCGTCCCTAATGTTATGTCCTTTAATACCTACTGATCCGCAGTTTTATTGTGGTCGGCAGGTATAATCCATAAATGAAGGCAAATGCTAACACGGTATACTTTGAGACAAACTATACAAAAAGTGTAAAATAGTGTAAACTATTTCTGAATAACAAACAAACCCATTGTTTTGTTTTGTGTATTTTGAGTTGCCTAAACTATTATCGTGCAATAATAACGGCTGTTTTGCATGACTTGATATGCTTTAAGAATACCCTTAAATGAACAATCGTCGGAAAGGCTGTTTACCACACAAAATAAGGGCAGTTAATGATAATTAGCCTAGACCTACAACATATTAAAAATTCGTAAAATTCTTACTGGTTTCATAAGATTTGCGCTATATCATTTGTTATTTAAATGCGTTTGGTCATTTCGCCAGGAAATGCAAATGATAAAGATGTCCTTAACTGAAGTTGCGAACTTATTGGAACTATAGAAAGCTAACTACTTAAAAGTTTTATTTTTAAATTAGGTTTATTTCTACTAAAATGTTTCTTTAACCGGAAGCCTCGAGCAAGCTGGCATGAACTTACTGATTACATTAAAGCTATTTTTAAAATTTCTCTTCCTAAATACGTAAATGTTTGAGACGCCTTAATTTATGTTTATTTTACTCCAATTAATCTTCAGTTCGCTCCGAGTCTTCGAGTAAAAATTTTATTTAAATTGTATTATTTCTTCTCCAGAACGAATTCGTCTTACCCGCTTCAGCGAGCCATGTTTCAAATTAAATAACACTAAAACTACAACCTTAAATGTATAATTACAGTCTGTTTGAGTGGCGTTTTAAACAGTTGCTTGCCATAAACAACCATAACAGTTATTTTTAGAACTTATTTTGTACCATTTTTAGCGGATTTTAACGCCAAAATAGGGATGTCTTGTGTAATATTTATTAATAGAGAGCTTTTATAAAATTTACTTTTCCCTCTGTAGCAATTATTTTTCAGGTTAAAATCAAATAAATTGTTCTAGGGCTATATTGCTACGCTTTCAAGTCATTGTGTCATTTTTTATTGCACATTTCACGGTATCGCTTTGTAAATCACACTGCCTTTAGTATTGCTTTAAGACCCTGATTTAAAAAAATTACGGTTGAGCTAACTTATGTTACTGACTTATCATATTTTACACTTGCTAAAATCTGATCACTAATTTCTTTTGAAAAAAGAGTATTTTATATCTAGGGTCTAAAAATGCGGCAACTTACCTTTTCCCAAAGTTGATAATAACTAAGATACAGGGTGTCAAACTTTTAATTTGTTTTTTTTTGTAATAATTATTTAACTGAATGACATAGCGGTACAAAATTGTGGATCTAGAGGTTGTTTGAGGCGAGAAATTCAAATCCGTCCATACTTTTGATGTCGCTGGTAGAGGGCGCCAGCTACGGCCTACCCACTTGTTTTAGGTGGCATAAATTGTTTTAAGCTTGGTAAATTGACCTGTTTATAAAAAGATAAGTTACTATGATTTCCCCTGCACTAAAAATGTATACCTCATTTAAGTCTCTAGGAGCAGCTGTTTTCGAGATAAACGCAATTTTTTTTATGGAAAATGGCTTTCGGCCAATTGTTTTTAAACTTTGCATAGTGATAGTTCTTAACACCCTAATAAAAAGTCTCCACGGGCACAAAACCCGTAAACTCCACCAAAATCATCCTTAAAGATCTGGGGATTTGGAGACCTTTAAGGGTGATTTTGGTGGGGTTAGAGGGGTTTTCGGGTTTTGTGCCCATGAAGACTTTTGATTAGCGTGTTGAAAACTATTAGTTTGTAAAGTTTAAAGCAATTGGCCGAAACCCATTTTCCATGAGAAAAATGCGGGGTCCTTTAAAGAGCGTTTATCTCGAAAACAGTTCTACTTCTAGAGACTTAAATAAAGTATTCATTTGTGCTGCAGAGAAAATTATAGTAACTTATTTTTTAATAAACTTGTCAATATACTAAGATTAAAAAAAGTTATGCCATCTAAAACAGTGGTTTCTGGCCTTCACTACCATTAAAACGTGAAATTGAATTTCTGTCAAAACCCCAAATCCCAATTTTGTACGCTATGTATTTATTAGAAATATTTACCAGAATACTTACGGTATATCAACTTTCTGACATGTTTTGCGTAAATGCATATTTCGACCTAAGAAACCGTTCTCGTCTTTCCAATAATCTTTTGGGACACTCTATATAGGCATATCAGCACAGTATATCTTATCGATAAAATTAGTGGTATGGTCTTTTCTCTGTATAAATACAATTTTAAGTGAAGTGGTCCTATTAGGTAGTAAATTTATTGAAAGATCTAACAAGATTTTTCAATTGTGCACCACTCAATGGGATACGCGAAAGAAATTTTCCAGTTTATGACGAACGGAATATCAAAAAATCAAATCATTTAATAAAAAGTGTCTTAACATTTTTTTTTTTTTAATAAAAATGCATTTATTAATTTAAAAATCCTAATAAAAAATTATTTGTTTTTTATAATATCGTTTTTTTCAAAATATGATGTAGTACTGAAATGGCATAAAGTTGTCTTAGCCAAAAGGAAAACGAAATAACATTCCTTCGGACTAATTTATAAGGTTTTCAACGCGCCGTTTACAGTTGTGATGGAAATGATCCATTAATATTTCAGCTCTGAAGGTTACGAAATTCTGACCTCATGTCTCATGTATATTTCCTTTCATATACGGATCCTGGTAATAAATTAGTAAGTTTTAGTATTTAAAAAATACGTTAGAATATTGTCTTTGTTCTCAACGTACAATTTTAAAAATTAAAACTTATAATATTAGCTTATATGAATGAAACGATTTAATAGTTATTTTTAATGTATAAGGAAATGGGTTATCACAATTATTATTTTTATTAAACAAGTAACAGTTGTAGTCACTATTTTACCCTGACATAAACTAGTGAAAACAAATTGGGTACCTTCTTTTAAAATGCCTGCAAAGTTTATTTACTAATAAACATTGATTCTTTTAGTAATTCATCTGGTAAAACAATACTTTTAAATAAGGTTAAAGTTTATTTTATGTAGACCAAGAAATAAAGACAGTACTAAATACTTAAAAGGAGTCATAAGTAAGAAGGGTTTGTTATACCACATAATTACCTTATTTTAATGGTGCACTTCCTATAATATGAAGTGGTGACAAAAGATTTACGGCAGATCTTTTTTTTTTATCCACAAATACCCAAATACCCAATCGTGGCTCTTGACAGATCCAAGGTCTTGCACCTGCCTGGCATGATACGCTCCTCCACAAGCTTCGGTTTTTAAATTCTTCCACCTTAACTTAGTCCTTGGCTGTCGAGTTTTCCTTTTTAATCAACTTATATTAATTATTGTAAAAGGTCACTCTTCTAGTTTTCACCAAGTTCATACTGGTGTACCATAAAGCTAAGTGCAAACACCACCTTCATTTCTTCTTTACATCAACAATATTTTTCCTTCCACGATCAATTCAATACATTGTTTTGCTGACAATAGTACCTTTGCTTAGATAATCATTTTCTAGAGCCATTCTTTAGGTCAGGAAAAAAAGCAAATTATCCAACTCTAAAACCTATTAAATACTTATTTCTATACAAATGTCTCATTCTCACGGTTCGATTTTAGTTGATCAACTTCAGTGGATTAAAATAAAAACTTTGTTTACAGTTTTTTTCATTCCATTTTCGTTGACCCACTAAAGTTGGTCAACTTAAATCAAAACATGAAAATGCGCCTTAAGCCGCATTCTCACTGTTCGATTTTGATTGATTAACTTTAGTGGATCAACGAAAATGAAATGAAAAACTCTGTGAATTTTAAGTTTTATCAAGAAAATCTGAACAATTAAAATAGACACTTAAATTCTCGTGAGTGCTTAAAAATTACCGATAATTTTCATGAAAGCTTGTTACTTATAATTCCACAAGTTCAAAGAACGAGTGGAATTTGAAATTATCTGGTTAATTTTTATGGACGAGCGGTATTTAGGGAGAATATTTCTAGAATGGAGAAATATGGGTGTATTATACTATTAAAATGGTTTTTGTTGTCATACAATTTTTAATTTCAAGCAACATAATTAACACTATAACTGAAATCTTTTTTTTTAATTACTTTATCTATTTCTTCATCGTGTACATGACCAAATCTACTCCCTTTGACTGATTTTGACTTTTCTAATTGACAATACAAACAAAGAGGATCAATTGTTCTCTGTTTGTAAGTAAGTGGAAATACCACGTGGTCTAGGCAACGTGAAATTTTGCTGAATTTTTTTTAACGTGTTATGGGAAAATTTATACATGAGTGAAATATTCACTGTTATTTCTATATAAATTTCGTTGATCCACTAAATCTGCTTAACTAAAATCGAACTGTGAGAATGCGGTTTGAAGCGATTAAAAATCTTCTAGTGCTTAAAACTTCAAAATACTCTTTAAGAGGAGTACAGCAATGAAAGTTAATAAAATTTATGCTCAAATCTTGTGAGAACTTTTGAATATTCAGTGAATAATAAACGGTATTAGAAATTAATAGTTAAGTATTTAATCGATAGCTAAAAATCTTATGCATAAAACGATTTTTTGTGATTTTTAATTTAAGTTTATTTCCTTGAGAAAAACATGTTACTTACTTCATTATAAGAAACACGTTTTATGCATAATAAAGACAAGAACCAGGTAACTGCTGAACAATAATTTTCCTGGAATTAAAGTTAAAGTTAAATAACGACAGCTCTTGTCGCTTACAAAGCGTCAGCATCAAATTTTAAGTTTTCATGCAACTCAGTTTAAAAAGGGACGTTTGAAAAGACGCTTTCATCTTACAATTAAACTAATTGCAACAGGCAGCAATTCAGACACCACTTCTGCGAGTCACTAAATGTGGCGCTCACCGTTTCAAATTACGTAATACATCTTATGTAGGGCGATGGTTTTCGAGGTGAATTATACGTAAATTCGCTTGCTCCATTATGTCGTTTTCAACTTCTTAAAATTATATTTTTATTATGCTTTCACCCTATTCATTACTTTTGATCCTAGAAAATGGGAGATTAATCTTTTAACTTCGGAAACGATAAAAGCAGCTACTGTTTATTTATAAGTGTTAATAGTGCAAAAAAATCATCCGTTATAGCCCTTAGTGATGAATGATATTAATAAACGATTTTAGTTTAGACAACCAAATACACAAAATATTGTTCTGGTTTGAAATGTTATACGTAACATAACCTTCTCATTCGAATATCAACATTAAGACATGTGTCAGGTTGGTTGCATAAAATTTAATATATTTCGAAAAAAATTAAGAGAACTTATGGTTTTTAAAATGTAATTATTAAACGATGGCCGAAAAAAAATTGTAACTAACTCGGGCATTAATTGACGATTAATGACTCTCGATCATTAATCGCCCTTTGTTTATTAAATAGCTTTTTTGGCGTGCGTTTATTTATGAGTATTATTAACGTATACAAAATCATTCATTAATAGTCTTCATTAATGCATGATTTTCTATTAATAAACGAT
>JAHBCN010003115.1:30000-79826 GCA_019359885.1 Listronotus oregonensis
AAATAAGAAAGAGAGCGGGGATTACTCTTATGTTAATCAGAGGAGCACATGGAAAAACGTGGGGCCAAACCAAACATGGTTTATTGGTTATACACTATGTTAATAAGACCTATGATAACTTAAGGCATCAGTGGTATGGTGGACAAAGATGCGACAGAGAACTGTTGTTACAGAACTGGCCAAAGTACAGAGACTTGCTTGCTTAGCTATAAGAGGGGCAATCGAAACAACCTCAACAGCACCATGGAGTGTCTCTTGTACCTTCCACCACTTAACCTCATAGTGATGGGAGAGATAGGAATGGGCTACTTCCGGCTGCAACAAAAACCAACTGGTGTTTACGCTAGTTTGGGATATAACGACTTAAAAGTAAGGTTGGCAACAACATCCTGGACTCGAAAATAGACCAGAGGATTCCCCAATACTCATTTAACAAAAACTTGGAGGTAAAAATTCCAGATCGAACTGTGTGGCAGTAACCCGATCTCCTCGGCACGGTTAGAGACATCATCTGGTATACAGATGGTTCCAAAATCGAGCAGGGAACTGGAGCGGGCGTGTATAGTGAAATGAGCAATTCACAATTCTCCATTTCACTAGGAACACACAGTTTTGTTTTTCAAACGAAAATATATGCTTAAGTGCACTGTGCAAAGGAAAATAACAGGAGGGTTTATAAAAACAAGCAAATCTGCATATTAACCACGTAATGGATTCGAAACAACACAAGGAATACTGGAGGAGCCTCAGTAGAATAAGACATGGAGAAGGCTTCATAAGGGGCCCATCCAAAAGAACGAAGGAAGAACTACTCAGACAAAGTAGGAAAAGACTTCGCATAACAGTAGGGCTGCTAACAGGACAGATAACTTAAGATAGGCTTATACCATGGGGACCCAAGTTACAGAATGCGCGATGAGGGGGAAGAAACAGCTTTCCATATCCTGTGCGAATGTGAAGCGTTGAATCACAAAAAAGAGGAATTATTTGGGCAACCGAAAATGGGCCACTGCAACCATCCAGTCTCGGGGTTATACAGACTTGTAGAAGGAACAAGACTAATGGGGGGATCGGTATAAAAGATAATGGAAGGTTAAGCACAAAAAGCCCAAGGGGCTTAGCTGCCTCCGGTAGTAGGCCTGGACGGCTTCCAGGGAAGAAGAAGAAAAACATAAGAAACAATAAAACTTCTTTAACGTTATAGTTCCCTGTACCCCTCTTTTTTTACATAGTCAATAACCTATAGTGCAACTCTCACATTTTAAAAATTAACTTTAAAAATATGATTTAATATTAAGTAGCTATGTAAGATTACATAGTTTATTTATTTATAAGTCTCCCGCAGTTTTTCTTCAACTTATGAACGGGTTAATGAAGTACAGGGACGGAGGCCGCACCAAACCGTTTATTAAAATAATGACACGCAGACACACCCGGTTAATGACAGCCTTAAAAAACGGGCCCGTTCATCTTTTCATCTGCACGTCGCTTTTACTAATTGCCCGTCCAACCCTTTCTCCGGCTACGCGTAATAACAGGTTTCTGCGCAATTATTAGTTTTTCCCGTTTTTCACGGAAATTGTAGCAACCCTTTTTAAAGAAAATTCCAGCTAACCGAAGTTTTTATGTTATTAAATTGATGTCGTAAATGCTTATTAAGTATTTTACGTAACGAGGCAGGATTGACATATTTTAATAATGAATGGATGTGTTTTAATATCAGAATATTAATGGGAAGTATCTGGTTAGCTTTTTGAAATTATAGGTTTGAGTAGAAAATCTAAAGGATACTTGCAAGCTTTATTAAGCCTTTACAAGTATACAGGTTGTTCGAAAAATATGTGTACAAAGTTTTATCACAGACTCCTGGTGATTTAACTGATTTAAGTCAACGTTATTATATCTAAAACTGCCCGGCACAATTCTTAGGGAAAATGGATTTTGACAAATTTTTGAAAGTTTGTAAATTGATAGTTCTGAACACGCTGATCAATAGTTTCAATGGACACAAAAACGGAAACTCCTCCCCCAACCTCCTCAAATTACCCAAAAGATCAGGAGATGAATTTGACTGAATATTGGTCAATTGCTTTATCAAAGTATTTAATACTGTAGTCAAACCTCCACAGTCACTAGACTGTGGAGGTTAAGCTTGACATCCCTCAAACATTGAACTACTTCTCCCACCGCCGCACCCTTCCCACCACCAATCAAAGCGTGCCATATGACTTTTACTTGTTTACGGGTTGTAAAACCGTTTAATCGTAAATTCCATCCTACGGCCACCCATTCACTACACAATCCCTTTCAATCCCAACAATTGTAATTGCCTTGGACGTTTTTTAGCTTAAAGGGTGTTATTGTCCTGCTAGCATCTTTTATCCTATTTTCCATGTCTTCTGGTATTGTAGGAAAATTCACATAAATACTATTTTAATGTAGCCCCACAAAAGGTCTTAAGTTACATGATCCAGGGGGTCACCCAATGAATCCATCCCTATCGACCCATTTTTGTGTCTAATGATTGTTTAACAATCTCCGAACTTCCCGATGGTAATGAGCAGGCGCTCCGTCTTGCTGAATCCACATTTTTTATTTTTCAGTGATATCAACTACCTTCAGAAGGTGTGATAATTCATTTTGCAAAAATTTGAAATATCTAGGCCCGTTAGGTGGTTCGTGGAAAAAATAAGGACCAATAACTCAAAGATTTTTGATTTCACACCATACAGCAAGCGCCCAATGGTTTTGGTTTTGAACTTTCAGGACCCAAAAGGATTTACTATCGAATGTTACTCTAGTGGCAGCTGCTAGGGGGAAATTGGCTAATTCCTTGAAGCATAAGCTATAAAAGAACGACATGTTTTTTACAGCTTGTCGATATGCAAAAGTTGGTTCATTAATAAGGCGAAGAGCTGTTTCTTCAATAATATCATGTCATAAGTCGTGGGGCATGCAATTCTTCAGATATGGAAACATTATTCGAAGCAGATCTGACCTGAAATACAGAGTAAACAGATTGAAAGGGAAACTACTTTTTAGCTCGAAAAATGAATTCAGTCTGTGGTTCGGTGTTAATTTTATAGAATTAACTTTTATGGCCCTTTAGCGTACGACACTGCGGTTTTTTTCACAATGACGCCTTGTTCGCGTTTTCGCTGCATCGCGGTGCCGCGTAATTAAATTGCCTCATTGATAATGGACGAGATACGGCTCAAATTTAGCTCATATTCGTCGTGCTTTTAAAGTCCCAGTTTATGAAATGTATTAGGTTTTGTATAACCAAGCACTCTGGCGGTACGAAATAAAATTAAACTTAAAGTTTGAATGTACAGTCGTGGTCAAAAAATTGTGCTATTATCGTGAAATTAACCGCTTTGGCTTAGCATTCTTTTGCTGGTATTCTGTTAAAAAATTGGTTAAAAAATGGACCCACGTTGTACATTTTTAGAAAATTTTGGCACATTTTTGTATCAAAATTTTGTAATTAGTTCGGAAACCAGCGTAAGCCTGTTCTTTGATTACTTACTTCTGCGTCTAGGGGGTGATATGTGTAGGCAATGTTTTTAAGAAATAATATAATAAATTATTATTCTTTCTTTTTCAGGTAAGTTACTTATGGCCTGCCTTTCTTCTAGAATATACCTTTAGTAGTGGTAAGTACTTTTAAAATTATGTTTGAGTAGAGTGGATGCAAAGAGGTGGAAGGGTACAAGGGATTTGTATCAAGAAAACTAAATCAAGTGTAAAAATGCAGTTATTGTTATTTTAAAGCGTGGACATCAGGTTGAGTGAAAAAAGTACAAAATCAAATTATTTTACAGCTTTGTTTTTATTTATTGCTTATATTCTAGCTCTAAAATTTTGTAAAAATGACAAATGTCATAAAATAATAAAAAATTGATTTAGCACAAAGTAAAAAAGATTAATAGATCTTTAGCCTTAAGTGTATTTAAATGACCATATATTACCTGAAATATTAATTTTGGGTGCAGCTGGCGCGCAAGTTTTGTTCCCAAATATATTTTCGTTGTACAGATCTTGACGTGTCTATTTAAGGTTAATGTGAATTTGATTGTCTTTAGAATATATTATAAATAGGCAAAACGCTTTTTAAAGAGCCCTAAATTTGATAATAAAAGGTACTACATTTAAAAAGTAAATGAAGTTTAAAAATGTATTAATTTTAAAAAGGTTACATTGATTTTAAAGTCCTATAATGATTTAGCAGTAGAGCTGAGTTCTTCTACAAATTTCTTGTTTGCGAAGTCACACTTAAGTGTTACCAACCCTGATTTAGGGAAAGACTGCATAAAGGCTTAGTAAAATTGTTTTATTAAAAGTAAACTAAATTATTTCACAGAGTGTCTAAAATTAGCACATATATTTTAAAGGCTTGTTCATTATTAAAAATTGGACAAAAATTCTTATAAATATGACAAAAGAAATCTTAGCTAGAGCCCCTAAAGGAGGAATCCTGATATGCCAGATAAGACCAATATCTTAAAAACTGTTTAGATTAAATTAATAAATTTCCCAAGTGTCCTAAGGTTTTAATGTTTTAATCGGAAATCTTAAAATGTTTATGCAAGGACGCCACATATTAAATTTGGCCAATACAAATATTGATCCAAATGTTTTTTTAATTTAATTTATTCTGTACAACAAATTAGAAAATTCTTTTTATACAGGAAGGATACCATGGGTTGACATAGACCCATCATTTTTAGTAAAATTAATTGAGAACATAATTTTACCCAAAAAAACCTATAAAAATAATTTCAAAGTAATATTTCTATTCAAATTCAAACAATAAGTCTAAAATAAAAATATATAAATATTTTTTTTTCTTTTATCTTCAAAGCTATCAAAAAATCTTTATAAAAAATAATTTTAACGCATTGGGTTTTTTTAGGCCTCTTTTTAATATTTATTTCTCGAGAAGCAAAGGGAAAAATATAAATTTTCCCAATTCGTTGCAAAAAATGGATAAACCAATATTGGTCTTTACCACACGCAATATGCATATAAAAATTTAAAGATTTCAAAAAGAAGAATTGTGACATCATCGGGTTTTGCTAAGAAATTACGGCCCTTGTCATGTTAAAACGCCTCTTCCTGTAAGATTAGCTAAGTAGGCAACGTTGGGCACAGTCAGTATGGTACGTTTCACAATAATTCGTTGATTTCTTAACCGCAATAAAATTTAAATTCCCTCATTGAAATCAGCCTAATGAGGTGCCGGACAAATATCTATTGTTAGGTACTTCAACCGTTGGAACGGTAAGGTCCTGATTACCCACATAGGTACTAGTTTAGGTTAGCATTTCTGGATGCTCATAAACACGAAAATACCTTACAAACTCAAACGAATGATGAACTAAGACGACAAGTGCTATATTCAACACCTGCAATTTGCCTATAACCACATAAATACCAAAGTAGGTACAATAATAAATAAAAGTTAAATTGTGACCTAATGCGAGGTACCCAAAGTTATATTCAGTTTACGACTTTAAAAGTAAGTAAAAACGAGAAATCAACGAATTATTGTGGGACGTACTGTAACTGGATGGGTCATCGCCAGTGAACATTGTGTGTCGTTGGTTGTGGCCACGTTAAATTGTAAGTCCCGTCTGGATGTCCAGAGTACACAAGCAATATCTGCATGTTTCGGCACTTCAACAACGTTGATGGAACCAGGAAAAAATGGATTAAACATCTAAGCCCTGCACCCACGGTACTAGTACTTAGGCTTTATACAAGGCTTTTCGGAGCTGTAATAAAAACAAAAAAGTTGCAGGCTTATGATACTCGAAGAATTTTGCTAATTTATCGCAAATAGTTTTAATGATATCGGAGAAAAGTCATTTTTAGGATTCCCTTTTAAGGGCTCCAACAGCCTTACGAAGCATTTCTAGATAGGTGGTACAATAGCTAAGACTTTCATAATAGGCCTCCATGTTGAGATACCTTGTATGTACTTAAGTAATTCGAAGGAGGCACAACCAACTAAAGTTCCTTCATCTCACAGATCCCATCTCAAACCGATCATTAAATGATAAGTTAAAAAATTCAGAGAAGATACATTTAAACATACATCAATGGGATTTATTAAATAATGACTATAATTTATTACGTTTCGATGTACTGACAGGTCTAGAATCTTAATATGTCTTCAGTGAGGTATTTAAAAGCCTGCTTGCCAAGTGACCTTCGTACAGAGTATGTCGGCACATTGACCCCGAAAATTCGGTGTTCCGGTACTTAACGAATGAACTGCCGAATTGTTAAGTAAACGCAATTAATCGAGTTCGATCGTGCGGGACCTGAAATTGGCTCTGGGCGATACATGCACTTACGTTTAACAACCTGTCGTTTTTACGGTGTACGTAATAATATATGTTTTATAAAAGCTTTTTAACTTTATAGGCTCGCATTTTTTAAACAAATTGAACTACAAGCTGCACCAACAAACCAAATTTTAACACCAATTAATGTAACATATACAAAGCTAGTACTGACGATGATCTACCGTGCGGCCAGGAGCACGGTAGATCATGCAGCCTGACGCACACGGGGTGCATATTACACGAAAGGTATTAGCGTACATCAACCCCCTACGTTATCGTTTTACATAAAAGTATGAGATTGGGTATGGTACGTTTCACAATAATTCGTTAATTTCTTGACCGCAATAAAATTGAAATTACAACCCTCAGTGAAAACCCAACCATAAATAGGTTGCTGACAAATATCTATTGTGTAGGCACAGTACCTTTTGAAAGGGTACAGGTCCTGATTACCTACTAATATTAATAGTTTAGGTTAGATATTTTGGATGCTCAATAACACACACGAAAATACCTTGACAAACTTCAAAAGACTGATGAACTAAGACGAAAAGACTCTGCTTTATATTCAACACCTGCAATTTGCCTATAAGCTACATAATATACCAAAAAAGTACAATAATAAATAAAGAAAATTTTAAGTCCGGACCTACATGCGTAGTATATTGAGTTTTACGACTAACAGTAGCAGGTAAAACGAGAAATCAACAAATTATTGTGAAACGTACCATACCTTCGTTATCGTTTTAAATAAAGGTATGAGATTGGGTATGTAAATTCTCATAAGTATACTTATTACCTATGAAAAAATTAAGAGTTAATTTAAGTGGTTTTTGACATATTCGATTTTACTACTTACTGACTGATTGACTAACCAACGCATGTCCCAATAGCTTAGGCACAAATTACTTTCTTTTATTTTTATACACAAAGATAATTTAATTTAAATTTTTAATATATTCTATAATAAACTGTATTATTGATAACAAAATCAACAAATCAAATTAAGTGAAGAAGCCTGTGCTCCACAACAAGGCGCCATTTCCTGCGGACATCCCTCATTAGGTTTTGGACGGCTTCGACATCAATCTATCTATTTTTTTTGTAGATTCTACGCCTTAAGAGCTCCTCATTTTAAGCTTCTCATCCTCCATCGTAAACCTTTCTAGCCAAAAGTGCCCAAAAATCTTGACAAGCCTGAGGTAGGTTAGGGAGGTTATCGTTTCTTGGTACAAATGGTATCTTTTGAGCGTTTAGCCAATTTTGAGTAATTTGGTGCGTAATGACATGATACTAAGTCTGGTTAAAACATTGTCATCGTCATCATGATTCTCGTGTATAAAATCAGCCAATTGACAGTGAGACAGTTTTAAATATAGCGCTGTCTGTTTAGTGCTTCACCCCTTACCCTCCCCACGTAAGGCCTGGATATTCCTGCAGAAGAAATTGCGCTCCAAACTAAAATTTTGTCTGCGAATTTAGCCTTTTTTAAATTTTACATTATTTGGGCAGTCTTATATGTTGTCGGTATAAAAACCATTTCCTGTAATCTCTGAATTGCCTAATGTAAAGTACTTTTCATCGTCCAGAATAATGATTGTCTCGTTTGCAAAATGAAATTGCCCTAATGCCCGACAATATCGTGGTTTCCGTTCCAGCTGGTTTGCCGTATATTTTGGTCGGTCGTTTTCGATATTTTACACCATTTTGGACAATTCTTTTGAAATTTTGTCCTTAGAAGTGCGATATTCACGTCCTAATTTTCTCATAGACACTCCACTCTTTTTTTCCTCCTCACCAATCTATCTACCCTTTCATGGGTAAAACTTCTGGGTTTTCTACTTTTCGGTATAAATTAAGGCATGGTATACCTTGCTCCCATTCAGCCATTGTCCGGTAAATTGAACGGCGCGAATTATTTTGTGTTTTGAACATCTCATTGACGATAAATCCTAAATTTGAATTTTATGCCAGAGATACGCTTGTTGGTCAAGTCTATGAAAATTTACAAACTGCCTTTTTCCATTACCTTGTAAATAAGAGAAAATAAAAAATATAAAGTAGTCGGCGTGATTTGTATTGTTAGCCTAATGACTTCGACTATTGTTAACGAAATCGTGCCTTTTCCAGGAATAACGCGGCCAATTTACTGTAAAACCAGCTCGCGCTCACTTTGTTGCGAAAATTAATTACGCGAACAATCAACAATGGTCCTTACAGAAACAGAACCATAGACCGTTCAGATTTTAATGCAGCATGTGCAGCAGCGACTTCTCGACGACATGTCTCGGCCCGGTTCATTAAATTCTTCCGCGATATGAATTTTATTAATGGGTACAATGAGTGCTCTCGTTAAGGAAATGCCAGGCCATCGGGCCGAAATGCTGCTCTTTGTCCGGATCTCGAAGGTTTTCCGAGTGGAAGGCCCACGGTCCTTCGGCGAACGAGCGGAGCAGTCAAGAAGTTGGCGTATTGCAGCGATTTGTTCGAGGGTGAATGCATTTTTGACAGGTGTAGCTTGGATATTTGTCCCGAAAAACTGAATCAAACGTAAGATATTTTTTTTAAAACGCCAAATAAACCGTAGAATTTGTGACAAGTACGAAATTTTAATTGGGCACATTTTAAATGGTCTCGGTAATGGACATTTTTTATTCTTTTTAATTTAACCTTGTGTGATTATCAAATTTAATAAACGAAATGGAAGAATTTTTAAAACTAACGAAGTACGTTGAGATAATGTTTTTCCGGTAATATATGAAACAAATTACTTTGCCTACCATCACTGCATTTTTATCAAAACTTGTAACTGCAGTTTGGTAGTACTACTAATTTGGCGAAAACGATAAACTTAAACTACGGGGTACATTTATTCATATTAGGATACAAATAAGGGATTTAAACGTGTTTATAACAACACAGTAACCTAATTTAAACAACGTGAGAAAGTAGCCGCAAAATTTGCCCGTTTTTGAGCCTGTTAAAGTGACCAGCTAAAAAAAAATCTTACAGTTTTTTTAAATTACTCGTTATTTAAAACCAATGTTTTAATTTTTTTTTTAATTTTTTAAATATAAGGTACCATTATTTAAGAGTTTAAAATTCTTGAAAGACGAAATATAAAAAAAAATAGTATTTTCGTAATAATGAGAATTTATAAGCGTACATTTTATTGATAGAGGGTGACTTTATTCTTCGTATGGGTTTTTTAAATAAATAAAATGCTTTTATTGTCATTAATATTCCAAAAGGACATAGACAACGTCATTGTACAAAGTAAAAGATAAAAATAAAAAAAAAAAAAATCCTAAATTAAAATTTAAAAATTAATCCTAGATACAATAAAGGGAAAAAAAAAATAATTTACAAAAACAAAAATATATAAACATGTTCACGGAAAATATAAACTTTAACCGACAAAAAAACCGGACGACAAACAAGTCCAAAAAAAAAAAATGGTGGTAATGGTTTGGTATCATGAATTTAAAAAATCATACCAGAAGGACAAGAACCACCAGGCAGGAAAGAGTATCATAAGTATTCGTCTACCGAGTAATATTTTTTTAATTAAATAATTTTTAAACTCTTTTAAAAGTGGTAATGTTCTTATCCCTCTGATATCCGCTGGAAGGGGATTTAAGATCTTAATGCAGCTCATCATCCACCCTTGCCGAAAAAAGGGAGTTTTTTTAGACGGGAAAGAAAAAGGTCATCCCCACCCTAGTTCGATGTGATTATTAAGTCCGAATTTGTCTTTAAATACTGAGGATTATTTTTTGGGTAACAAGGCACAATTAAAAATATACAGTGACGGAACCGTGAGTATATTCATTTCTCTAAATCTACCCCGACGGATTCGTTGAAACCCATTCTTAACATAGCTCTGACTGCTCTTTTCTGAGTTAAAACACTCGGGAAGAATTTGTGACAGACGATCTATACCAAAAAATGATGCTGTATGAAATAATGACTAATTTTCAAGCAATAAAGACTCGCAGCGTATTAATATTTACCTGATCTCGGAGATATGTAATTACATAGGTTGCAGAACACATCTTCGAAATATATAGTTCACCTTTTTATTCCCCTGCAAATTTGCATTCAGGGAAAACCCCCAAGAACCACACAATCTAAACCCCGGGGGTAGCCCGGATTTCCTCGTAACTTTCCACCCTCTAAAATTTTACCCTTTAAGTTCGTTTACATTTTGCGGCCTAAACTTTTTTTTCCTATTTTTTTTTTTAACTAAAAAGCCCCAAACATTTCCATAACATTTAAATCCAACTACTTGCGGCCACGGTAAAACCTGATACGCTGCTCTTCCATCCATTCATTGACTTCGGTCGTATGAACGGGACACTTATTTGCTGAAAGATAAAATTTCTGCCCGGGAAATCGTTTAAATACAGAAGGAAGCATGATATTCTGTAGTACATCTATATATACCTCCGCATTGAACCTTCCTTCGATAAAATAACATACACCAAGTCCTTATGCACTCAGCCACTCCCAAACATTTACCAAAAATCGCCCAATACTTCTGTCCTTTTGGGTATATTTTTCATTAAATCGTGTTCCTAGAGGCCTGTATATCTTAAGTATCCCATTGTAGCACGACTGAAACACTTTTTCATCGGTGAATATTATATTTTTCCAAAAAATCGGAGGTTCCAAGTAAAATTGTTTTAAATCTGCCGGGTGGCAGCGCAATTCGGATATTTGCCTTATTTTTCGCTGTGCCGTTCTAACCGATGCGATGCTGAGAAATTGCCTTCCGTTTTTGCTGTAACTATAGATTTCAATGGTTGGTTTCTCAAAACATTAACTAAATTATTGTCTTGTTTTTGATTCGATAGTTTGGGGCGACCACTTCCAGCTCTTTTTTTAAAGGACTGTGTTTCCTGCCATTTTTTTAACAAAATGAATAGTACTCTTTGGGATGTTAAGCTCTTCCGCCACATTCCTTTCTGGCCAACCTCTTGGCTCAATATAATGAATAATTAAGACTTTTTGATCCAAAGTTATGTTTGGCATTTTAAAAATATTTTTAGACACTGACAATGGACACCTGTTTCTTTATTAGGTTTTTCAACAGGTATTTATATTTAGTAGAAAGTGGCATAAGCCTATTTTATGAAAGAAAAAAGAATTGCCCAAGATTTAATGGCCGTTACTGTACATAATCTATACACTGGGATCTGGATCGAAGTGATCCCGTATAGCGAGTAGGTTTTTTGATAAATCATATCTAATATTGGAGATGTCGCTTGTCACTTCGCTCAGTTTCATAATATTGTCTTCGCCCAAAAAACCGTTTTTACCTTTCTTAATACTTAATATCCTATTTTTAGCATGATACTCATGTGTAAATGTCATGATAATAGTAATAATAATTTTGGAGGTTTTTTTAAGGCTGTAAAAAATCATAAAATTCCATTGACACGGTTAAAAAAACGTGCCAGAATAAAACGCACATTTTTCCGATAAGCAATCAGTTCTTCGTCCTGCGACATAAGTGGCTCTAAAAAGCCGGTAAATATTTGAGAGCGACTTAAGCCACCTCGCCTAGTCACTCGGGCCGCATCCAATATTCATGGGTGCACTTAAAACGCCTTACAGCGTTCTAATACTCCGCAACATCGCTCGGTCTGTTCTGTTAGAGCTGCTCTCGTGTATATGGCTTTTTAATGTACTCTGTCGGAGATTTTTAAATAGCTACAACTCTCTTTCGACTCTTGTTCGTTGATGGATTGGCAGAACCGTAATGTCTTCGATTTGAATGCATTAATTATTTAGGCATTTTGTGTGTGGCACAGATTTTATATCTACGTAATAGGTATTGTGTTTGGGATTTAGATTTAGTTGTGCATATGTCATTTCGATTTTACAGCAATGGAAAAGCTTTTTTTCAATATTAGTATTTACTGAAATAGTCTAAATTTAAGATATGTTCTGTATTGCTGCGGCGGATTTATTCATTTATTAAAAACTTTCGCTAAATAGTCCAGTAAATGAAGGGACAAAGCTGTAAATAAATCTGTACAGTTTTCCCTTGTGGCGCAATTCTTAGGTCTTCGGGAATGCTTTTGAGCGAAAAAAGTTTATCAACATTAACAGGTGGGAAAGGGCTGAAAATGGCCCCTCGAGGCCCGAAAAATGGGTTTTCCCGCTAATATCTGCCAAAATATGCGAATTGGAGAATTTTGTTTAGACGAAAAATGAAGATCACCTTGTAATCTATAAAAATAGTCCTTATATTTTTTGAAAAATCGATGGTTTTTTAAATAACGGGACCCAAAAGTCCTGCCGCTCTACCTCTAGAATGCCGCTATCTTCATGGATTCACTTGTAAGCGGGCGGACGAATGGTTTCATTACTCGGGCAATAATGTACATTTTTTATTCATTCAAATTTCATCGAAATGGGAAAACCCTAAACCTATCATTGCATATGAGTTTGGGTCCATTCTGAATTTTCTAGAATATTTAAAAAAGGGGTCAAAGTTTTTTTTTCACAATATTTTCAGAGTATCTCATTAATTTATTGATATTTAAAAAAAAATGTTTGTTATTAACATTTCTTTTTTATAATGAGATATTAGAAAGTGTTTAATGATCCCAGAAAATTTTCTTCACCATCTTTCTTGCGTTTTGATAAAATTGTTTTGCCAATCTGCATTTTTTAGCCGTTTTCGGAGTTCTAGAAAATCTGTAGAATAAACGCGAATCAAACTCATCCTCTATTGAAATGCTTTTCAATATCATTTGAAAGCTTAGATTGTCTAGTTTCTAAATGTACTTTTTTCTTTTTAATAAAGTCCAATAATTTTTTAAAAATCAGGGAAATTCATCAACCAGTGACTCGCGGTAAGAAACTACCACATCTATCCAGTGTAAATTTTAATGGATTTTTTCGATAGGCCGTTTTTGGGAAAAATATTGGTGTTGCGAAAAAATGGTAAGGAGCCAGTTTTAGCTTTTAAGGCTTTCTTTTATTTTTTGAACGAAACAAGACTTCTCTAATTCCAAATATTTTAAGCAGATTCGGATTCCCTTCTATGTTTTACCCCAGGGGCCATTTCCTAACGCGTTCCCACGTAAGAAATCCGTGTTAAAACTTTCTGCTAAAAAAATTTAAAGCCCAAAATTTCCCCAAAATAACTGAGCTGTCCCACCTTAATTTAATTTGGGTACTAAGCTCTTTTTTTAAATTGGGTTAAAAAGCGTGTGGATTAATTGAATAGGTGATTGAGGGTCTCAGTTTTGGAACACTGAATTTGGTTTCGTAGAGTCTTCAATGTTTGTAAAGGGTGCGGTGAATTTTGCAACCTTCTTCCCATCATATCCCATACATGTTCAATGGAGGAAAGGTCTGAAGATCGAGGAGGCCACTGAAGCAGATTTACACCAGACGCTTCTAAAAAGTCTAAACTAACACGTGCGACATGAGGTCGTACATTGTCCTGCTGAAAAAGTGGATCTTGCAATGTTTTCAAAAAGGAAAGCAAATGTGGTTGTTAAACTTCGTGCTGGGCAGTCATGCCTCGAATGACACTAATCGTAACCTGCTACCGTAAGCAATGGCACCCATACTATAACACCTACAGTGCAATGAATATGCCGTTTGATGGAAAATTGGACGTTCCACCTTTTACCACGTCTTCTTCTTACTCTTGCACGGCCATCAATAGTGTCCACACAGAATCTGAACTCATCGCTGAACACGACTGAGATCCATTCCATATTTCATTTAAGTCTCTCGCTACTCCATACCAATCCTTTCCGACGATGCTGTGGGGTCAGAGGTAGTACAAGATGGGGACGGTATGAAAACAGTCCAAAAGACCTTCTTCTGCGATAAACTGCCCTCATTGTTATTGCCCTTCCGACAGCATCAAACCACTGGTTTGCAACCGCCCTTTTTGTGGAAAATCGATCTCTAAATGCTAATTGCCTCAAATAACGATCCTGTCGCTCTATAGTCTGTCTTTGGCGTCCAATACCTCTAATTCGTCGATTTCGGCCTTCTTGAATGCAATGAAACAAATGGAATCAAACAAATCCAACACAGAAGAATCACTAAATATTAATTTAACATGTTCATATAGATCCTGATGCCTTTACAAAAAAAAAAGGCTCAGAATGCCTTCAAAATTTTATCAGTGTATACTTCCATGATAGCATATATATTTACAAGTTTTTATAAAAATTCAATAAATAATTCTGGGTGTTGCATTTTCTAGGTCACTTAGTATAACTGCTTAACGTATATTATTGCATGCACTCCTACATTTTCAATCACAACAGCAATAAACCATCTAACCAGACTAAATCAATTTCTAGTGTTCTCTCGGAAACAACTGTCTTCAAGTTGGACAGATAGGAATATCACCGTAAATAAAGAAACACAGATAGTATGCAGTTTTTGCGCTGGTCTCCGACGGACAGACAACTTCTTATAAAATTCCTTTTGTTCTTGAATGAGGAGGAATGCGCACCATTACGGCCTTAATGGCGAACTTTGTGCGATACTTTATCTTTTAAGCGTACCGCGGAATCGAAGATAATTTACATCTGCCATCCGTTCACACATAACATTATCTCTACGAAAGTATAAGTGTGTTTTTGTGACGTTAGTTTGAATTTTTATTTGGACTTTACGATTGCTTGAATTCATTTGGTTTCTTACTGAAGTTTAGTATGTTGAATTAGTTCTTTAAAGGGAACAATACTACTACGTGAATTAACAATGGTGTTCATGTTCAGTCATCAGAGAAGCAGAAGTGATTATAAATTGGCTTATTTAATTGATGTATTGGGTCTGCGTATAGCTGCCACATTTGGGGAGAAATCTTAGTAAATAGCTTTATTTAAGTAAATAAAAACACACTTATTAATAGGCAAAATTTTTTTTCAAAGCGTGTTATTTCGTCGGTTCACACATAACATTATCTCTACGAAAGTATAAAAGTGCTTTTTTAAGGTTAGTTTGAATTTTTATTTGGACTTTACGATTGCTTGAATTCATTTGGTTTCTTACTGAAGTTTAATATGTTGAATTAGCTCTTTAAAGGAAACAATACTACTACTTGAATTAACAATGGCGTTCATGTTCAGTCATCAGAGAAAGAAGTGATTATAAATTGGCTTATTTGATTAATGTATTGGATCTGCCAATAGTTGCCACATTTGGAGAGAAATCTTAGTAAATAGCTTTATTATGTGAAAAAAGACACACTTGTAAATAGGCAGATATTTTTTTCAAAGCGTGTTATTTCGTGGGTTCACACATAATATATCTCTACGAAAATGTAAGAGTGCTTTTGTGAGTTTGGTTTGAATTTTTACTTGACTGGAAAAAAGTAATAATAATAAATTTTTTATAAACAGTTCAATTCACATTTTTGTGCATTCATAATAAAATAATGATGCAAAATTTTAATTAAAATATATTATGTTATCTATAAGGAAAGGGACTAAAAAACGTTGTTGTTATGGAGTATGCCTCATTGATACGCGTAGTAAATCCTTTTAGAAAAATTTATTTTATTTTACTAGTTTTCCAAAGCCTTGTTTTTAATTTCGCCAAAAACTCATTAAAATAAGTATGGGATTTGAGGGTCAAGCGGTGTGGACGAGGTGATGGTCGATACAAAGGAATTGATAATGTTATATTCATTCACTTCATTTTGAAGGAGAATGTAGTCTAACAACCGAATATCAAGAGCTCATCAGTTTTCTAAAAAAAACAGGGGATAAGGTAATGTATTTAACTAATTAAAAATATATTAGCTCGCGCCATAACCTCAAATAATAAATTTTGCATTTATGACCCTAAAAAGCATAGAAATAAGAATAATTTCTTTTTTCTAATTACTTTTACTTATTACCAGAACAAGTCACTATTTCCCTGTCAACTAGTTCGGCTTTATTTCCTCCTTGAGGACGACCATGGCACTTCAACCATCGTCGTAACTAAACACAATTGTGAGCTTCTACGATAGGATGCACTAATGAAGCACCATCAATAAAATTTTCATTTAATTGTACTGATATAAGAGGTGATAATGCTTGTTGCTCAGCCAAATTTATAAAAGTGCCCGAAACTTTCATATTGCCTCCTTTTAAACATGGCGGACGCGCTTGCGCTAAGCATACCCTTAAAAGGCCTATGGTGTTCATGTTTATTGTTAGAGAAACAGTAAAAATTATAAATTGTCTTATTTAATTGATGTATTGGATCTGCGAATAATTGCCACATTTGGAAAGAAATCTCAGTTAATAGCTTATTAAATAGAAGCAGACACACTTAAAAAAGGGAAAATATTTTTTTACAAAGCATTTGTTTGGTATATTAAGAATATAAAAGACTAGTGTATTTTACAAGAAAAAGTCCCAAACAGAAGCTACCAAATTAAAATGACTAACCTGATTCATTATATTAGTCTTCCTTGGAAGGACACCCTTATAAAAATAATTGTGTTGTAATGAGTACTTAGACAAAAAAATATTCTTGCTGGTTAAGGACTTAAGGGCTTGATGCAAGACAAAACGCAACATGTAAACGCGATGCTGCGTTGGAATTGTGGGTTGCTTTTGCAGTACAGTACGTTCCACAATAATTCGTTGATTTCTCGTTTTACCTGCTACTGTTAGTTGTAAAACTTACTAAACTTTGGGTACCCGCATGTAGGTCCGGACTTAAAATTTCCTTTATTATTGTACCTACTTTTTAATATATTATATAGGTTAAAGGCAAATTGCAGGTGTTTAATATAAAGCAGAGTCTTTTCATCTTAGTTTATCAGTCGTTTGAAGTTTGTCAAGGTATTTTCGTGTGTGTTATTAAGCATCCAAAAATAGCTAACCTAAACTATTGATATTAGTAGGTAATCAGGACCTGTACCCTTTCAAAAGGTGCGGTGCCTACACAATAGATATTTATCAGGCAACTTATTTATGGCTGGGTTTACCACTGAGGGTTGTCATTTAAATTTTATTGCGGTCGAGAAATCAACGAATTATTGTGGAATGTACCATAACTGCATCGTTTAGCATTGCGTTTTACGTTACGTATAAATTCTAATGTAAATCTTTAAAATAGCCGCTCAACAGCCAATATCTTATATGTAAAGAATCTTACACGGCTTTGGAACAGCCATTAAAATTAATTCCACGGTCTGACGAGTAATTTAAATTGTAGACTCCTACACACCGGTCAACTGATGAATGGCCTTAACACTAAATGGTCGTCTTTAACTCGAACATTCGCCTAATTTACTTAACGTTGCATATTCCGCTAAATGGGCAAGAGTATACCGGGTGATTTAGCAAAAGAACGGTGTTTATTTTTTACACGGTGAAACAAAGTGTACAGGGCGTTTTACATTTAACCACAACTAACTTTGGTATTTTGAAAATTTATATATTGGTATCGGTTTTAATTTTGAAATAAAAAATACTCCTCTGAAACTTCGTTAGTAAATTCATTTTAGTGTTACCTACAACTTTTTTTATCTTCGAAAATGCTGAGAATTGGAGGGTTTTTGAGGTGACATGCATCAAACATGTCAATTTAACGATGTATAGGTAATTTAATAAATAACCCTTTCTTTTCTTCTTGACTTATAAGATTTTATAATGCAAACTTCGGAAATTATATTATCCTACAAAAATATTGAGGCAATTCAGGAGACTTACACCCTTAAATTTATGATGTTTTGTAATTTATAAACACCCGGCTAATTTTTACACCGTTGCAGACCTACAAAAATTAATATCTTTTGAACGATGAATTTTCAAAGATAAAAAGGTCGTAGATTACGCCAAAATAAATCCATTCACTAAGTTTCAGAAAAGTATTTTTTCCTTTAAAATTTATGGCGATTTCTCATACTAACGTTCTTGTTCTTCTTTTTCTTCTTCTTCTTCTTTCCTGGAAGCCGTCTTGATTTACTATCGAAGGCAGCGCAGCCTCTTGGGCTTTTGTACCTAATCTCCCATTATCTTTTATACCAATCCTTCCATAAGTCTTGTTTCTTCTACAAGTTTGTATGACCCCGAGACTGGTTGGTTGATATATTCCTGTGGGCTCATTTCCGGTTGCCCAAATAATGCCTATCTTTTGTGATTCAGCGTTTCACATTCGCACAGGATATGGTAGGCTGTTTCTTTGACCTTGTCGCACGTTCTGCAACTTGGGTCCCCATTGTATGAGCCTATCTTGTGTAGGTGTCCTCTTAGATTATCATGCCCTGTTAGCGGACCTACACTGTTAGTCGAAGTCTTTTTCTACTTTGTTTAAGTAGTTCTTCCTTCAATCTTTTTGATTGATCCTTTATAAAACCTTTTCCATGTCTTATTCTACTGAGGCTTCCCCAGTATTCCTCGTGTTTGTTTCGGATTCATCCCCTAGTTTGCCCTCGTGCTGTGGTTTTGGTCACTCCAAGGGCAGGTTGACATAACCATTTTTTTATTGTTAAGCAGGACCTCCATATTTTTAAGAATAAGTTTTAATTCACTCTGTAAATAAGGAGTCGTTTTATGACTTTTCATTTTATGGATTAAATATTGGTATTTTGTTAGAATAACATGGTCAAGTACTTCCAAAAGCTTTATTCCTGTAAGTAACAATACATGGTACAATTTTTTGTTTTAATTTCTACATACATTTATAAAATAAATATTACTGTACGTAACGGGTAAAGGCCATATCTCCATTTTTATAACGTTTTTTCCATCCTCTCCATATTATAAGCTCCAACACTATGTTTTGATAAAAAAAAGGTTTATTATAATACATTTTTTTAAAAATTACGTGGTAATACAAATTTTTAATCTTTATTACACATTCCAAACAAATTCTGGGTATTATTTCAATTCCTATAAATTGTCATATCATGATGCCTCGCAGAATTGATGTCATGTTACCACAATTCGAGCAACGTAATTGTTAATCTCTGTAAATTTTTTTAAATGATAATCACTACTTTCGCAATGAAAATTTATGCTTATTTCAACATTTGCGCGCACCTCAAACCAAGGGAAATCGCAAATGTGTGTAATCTTCGATTTGCGTCCGAATAATTGCTCGCCATTTCTTGAGCTTATTGTCATTTCGTTTCCGTTCACGACCTCCAACGATCAGCTCTTTTTTTATTTGCTTTTTAAATGTAAATACTCCGAAACAAAGCAAAGTTCACGTATTTTGCTGTTACTAATTATGTAAATAATGTTTATTTTTTTAAATAAAAACCATATGAAATGGCAAAGAACTTATAAATACAGAATTTCATTCATTTACAAACGAAACCTTTTTTCGATAAATCGAAATTCGGAGATATTTCATTAAAATTTGGGGCAATTCCGCCGAAATCGTATCGTTTGGCCACCTAAACCCACAAAAGCTTTCACGTAGGTACTGGTAACGATATTTTTTAGATTATTTTACCGATAACGATAAATCTTGTCGATATATCGTTTCCCCGTCTTGATTATGAAAATGGCTAAAACAGATCACCATGCCGTAAGTGATCATTTGAATCTTTGATGTGCTCGGCGTAAGACAAAATAACAAGGTGGACCGATAGTTAGTGTTTGGTAAGATCGACACTTTCGTTAAAGGGAAAACAAACCGATAGTTATCCCACTTACAACCACACAGGGGCGTCTGTGTATTTTGCATATTTTATAAAATTATGATGTGTCTTTTATTTTGGGCGATCTTTTTAATTTTTATGATTTTTATAAAATTCTTTTAAGAAAATTATACACTAGATGGTTGTTTGACACTTTTTTAAATACGAGGAAAGCCACAGATATGGCCCTGCTCAGTCTTTGTGAGACGACTTCATACTTTATTTTTTTATTAAATAAAAAAATGTTTAAATTATATGTTTGGAGTAGTTTAATTTTCAAGGACAATGTGTCAAGGCTCGCTATGTGAAACTGCATTGTCCAAGTTTTCAGAGGCGTGCAAAAACTGTGGAACATATCTCCAATTCAAGTATATTTTTATTACACTTTTGACATTTTTTAAAAGTGTTATCTTGCTTTTAGTAGCATATTAAGTAGATTAGATTAGATTAGATCAGATTATTTGAGCGGAGATGGCAAAAATGACCTCCACCACAGTAACCTTACCAGATTTATTGTGGTTTCTCCTATCAATCTTTAGAGTACCTTGTCCATTCCCGTCTTCTTAACTAGACTCCAGCTTCTTGACACTGGCCACTCCATATATCTTGCCGGTTTTGGCTTTTCCTTACTAAGCCTAGTAAACCTAAGCCTACATAGTGCATTCCAGGTACTTGTGGAGTTTGCAATGTCCTGTTACCGTTATCCTTACGACCTTACGAGCAGGTCTTAATGAAATGCTTTGCCTGTCGTTGTCCTGGTGTTTGTACCCACCAGCTTTTAAACTCTGTTACCCAACTCTAATAACCGGAGTGAAATTAGCAGCCATTTTACGCAGCCAAAAAGTGAAGTTAGCAGCCTTAACGCAGCCAAAATGTGAAGAGAGCTAAATTTGACAGCTTATTATTATGATTTTCGCTTGTTTATTTCTTAGTATCATTTATATATTAGTTATATAATATTTCAGAAACACTTATTTTTCTTAAGAAACTTTAATTCAACCAAATTATTATGTAATTATCGTACGTTGTTCAACAACAAAATTGAAAAAAGGTACCCTCTTTTGCAGATTCCTTAAAAAAGTTGTTCCACACCTAAAATTGGTATTAAGGTATTTATTGCATACTTGGTCACCACGAAAAAGGAATTTCATTTGGGGACCAGTCTGACTATATAAAATCAGGCCCCCAAAGTGCAGCCATTACTTATATTAGAAATGTTATTAAATTAATTATAAAGACCAAAAGGTTCCACAACAAAAATTGGTACAAAGGTACCCCATTGTACACTTAATCACCATGCAAAAGAAATTTACCCTTCATCCGTCTGACTATAGAAAATCACCCCCCAAAGTTGCAGTCACTTCTTATATAGGAAAAAAATTTTTAAAAAAAATTTTAAAATATCCCTTTAAAAAAATTGTTCCACAACAAAATAGGGGATGAGGACTTATTGCATACTTAATCAACATGCAAAAGGAATTTCACTTGGGCCCGGGGCTGACTATAGAAAATCACCCCCCAAAGTTACAACAAATTTTATATAGCAAATTTGAAAATTTTATAAAGTACCCCAAAAGTTATTCCACAACTAAAATTGGTACCAATGTACCTCATTATATACTTAATCACCATGCAAAAGGAATTTCACTTTGCGACCAAACCCGACTATATAAAAAACATCCCTAAAGTACAGTAATTTCTTATATGGGCAAAATGAAAATATTTGTAGACCTTAAAAAGTTGTCCTAATAACTAAAAAATTTGGGACCAAGGTACCCCCCAAAATATACTTTTTAAATTTCCATGCAAAAGGAATTTCACTTTTCGACCGTCTGACTATAGGGAAAAACACCCCCCAAAGTTACAGAAATTTCTTATAAAGGCAATATTGAAAATATTAATAAAGTACTTTGAAAAAGTTGTTCCAAAACTAAAATTGGTTGGCAAAATTTTAAATATTTATAAAGTACCCTTAAAAAGTTGTTCCACGACAAAAATGGGTAGCAAGGCTTATTATGCGACCCGTCTGACTATAAAAATCACCCCTAAAGTTACATTAATTTGTTATATAGGCAAAATTTTGAAAATATTAATAAAATACTTTTAAAAAAATTGTTCCAAAACTAAAATTGGTACTAAGGTACCTCAATATATAGTTAATCACCATGCCAAAAGGATTTTCAATTTTGACCCGTCTGACTATATAAAATCACCCCCCCCCCAAAGTTGCAGCCGTTACTTAAATTAGATTTTTTTAAATAATTATAAAATACCTTAAAAAAGTTGTTCCACAATAAAATTGGTAAAGGGACCTCATTATATACTTAATCACCATGCAAAAGGAATATCACTTTGACCAGTCTGACTATATAAAATCATCCCCAAAGTTACAGTAATTTTTATAAAGGCAATATTGAAAATATTAAAAGTACTTAAAAAAGTTGTTCCACAACTAAATTGGTAGCAAGGTAGCTTATTATATGCTTAATCATCATACAAAGGAATTTCACTTGGACCCGTCTGACTATAAAAAATCACCCCCCAAAGCATTAATTTGTTATATAGGCAAATTTTGAAAAAAATTAATAAAATACTCTGAAAAGTTGTCAAATTAAAATTAGTACTAAGGACCCCATTATATACTTTTTAAACACCATGCCAAAGGGATTTCACTTGCGACCCGTCTGACTATATAAAATCACCCCTAAAGTTGCAGCCGCTACTTAAATTAGATTGTTTTTAAATAATTATAAATTCCCCTAAAAGTTGTTCCACAATAAAAATTGGTATGAAGGTACGTCATTATATACTTAATCACCCATGCGAAAGGAATTTCAATTTTGACCCGTCTGACTATAGAAAATCACCCCTAAAGTTTCAGTAATTTCTATATAGGCAAAATTTTTAAAAAAAAAAAAGTGTCTAAAAAAGTTGTTCCACAACAAAATTGGTACGAATTAATTGCATACTTAATTACCATAAAAGGAATTTCACTTTTGACCGGGCTGACTATAGAAAATCACCCCTAAAGTTTTTCAGAAATTTCTTATAAAGGCAATATTGTGAAAATATTAATAAAGTACTTTGAAAAATTTCCACAACAAAATTGGTTGGCAAAATTTTTAAATATTTATAAAATACCCTAAAAAGTTGTTCCAAGACAAAAATGGGTAGCAAGGTATATAACCCCGTCTATAAAATCACCCCTAAAGTTACATTAATTTGTTATATAGGCAAAAATTTTTAAAAAAATTAATAAAGTACTTAAAGTTGCCACGACAAAATTGGTAAAGGTAGCTTATTATAATTTTTAATCACCATACAGGAATTTCACTTGGGATGCTTAAAAATAGAAAACACTCCCCAAAGTTACAGTAATTTCTTAAATAGGCAATTTGAAAATATTAATAAAGTTTT
The DNA here is from genome assembly GCA_019359885.1 of Listronotus oregonensis. NCBI lineage: Eukaryota > Metazoa > Arthropoda > Insecta > Coleoptera > Curculionidae > Listronotus > Listronotus oregonensis. The sequence continues at coordinate 53,407 of JAHBCN010003115.1, forward strand.
CCCTTGTGTCAAAACTAAAATATACCAAGGACCCATATATTTTTTTATCATGTAAAGGAACACTGCACCCGCTGACTATGGAATCACCCCTAAATTTGAAATTTTTATAAAGGCAATATTATGAAAATATTAAAAAAGGTTTTTTCACCTAAATGGTAGAAGGTAGTTATATGCTTAATTATAAAGGTTATTGGACCCGTCTGACCCCTAAACCCTCCCCAAAATTACATTAATTTGTTATAAGGCAAATTTGAAAATATAAGTACTTAAAGTTGCACGACATAAATTGGTAGCAAGGTAGATTATTCTATCAATGCAAAAGAAATTTTAATTAATATTGCCTGATTAGAAATATCCCCCAAAGTTGATCACCCTTTTATAGGAAAAATTTTAAAAAATAAAATACCTAAAAAAGTTGACAACAAGGAAGGCCTTTTTTGCAACTTAACGGGAAATTTCACTTGACCCGCTGACTTATAAATCACTTTTTAAAGGGTGAAATTCTTATAAAGTCATTTTATGAAAAAAATTAAAATATTTTTTTTTGTTCCACAACTTTAAAAAATTTGGGCAAGGCAGTTTATTTATGCTTAATCATCTAAAAGGAATTTACTGTCTGACTATAAATCACCCCCCCAAAATTTCATTTAAATTTTTTATATAGGCAAATTTTTTTAAAAATTAGGCCCCCAAAATTGTTCCACGGAAAATTGGTCCCAAAGGGACCCCCTGCCCAGGATTTCATCAACCTGTCGACTATATAAATCACCCCCTAAAGTTGCAGCCGTTACGTAAATTGATTTATTTTTTTTAAATTTTTTTAAAATATTTAAAAGTTGTTCCACAATAAAAATTGGTATAAAGGTACCTTATGGCATTCTTTTCACCCTAAAAAGTTGTGGAACAACTTTAAGGGTACTTATTAATATTTTACAATATTGCCTTTATAAGAAATCTTTAACTTTAGGGGTGATTTTTTTTATAGTCAGACGGGTCGCAAGTGAAATCTTTTGCATGGTGATTAAGTATATAATGGGGTACCTTGAACAATTTAGTTGTGGAACAACTTTTTTTAAAGGGGACTTTATTAATATTTTCAAAATGTTGCCTATATAAGAAAATTCTGTAACTTTAGGGTGATTTATAAGTCAGACGGTCAAAATGAAATTCCTTTTGCATGGTGATTAAGTATATAGAGGTACGTTGGTATAATTTTGGGGAACAACTTGTTTTTAAAGGGGACTTTACAAATATTTTCAAAATTTTGCACATATAAGAAATTACTGTAACTTTAGGGATGATTTTATATAGTCAGACTGGTCGCAAGTGAAATTCCCCCTTTTAAAAATGATTAAGCATATAATGTTTCCTGCTACAATTTTAGTTGTGGGAAAAACCTTTTAAGGGTACTTTTTTTAATATTTTCAAAATATTGCCTTATAAGAAATTTCTTTAACTTTAGGGTGATTTCTATAGTCAGACGGGTCGCAAGTGAAATTCTTGATGGTAATTAAGTATAATGGGTACCTTTAAAATTTTAGTTGTGGAACAACTTTAAGGTACTTTATTAATATTTTCAAAATGTTGCCTATATAAGAACTTTCTGTAACTTTAGTGATTTATATAGTCAGAGTCAAAATGAAATTCTTTGCATGGTGATAAATATAATGAAAACTTGTACAATTTTAATTGTGGAACAAAATTTTTTTTAAGGGTACTTCAATATTTTCAAAATTTGCCCATATAAGAAATTACTGTAACTTTAGGGATGATTTTATATAGTCAATTTGGGCGCAAGTGAATTCCTTGCATGGTGATTAAGTATATAATGAGGTACCTTACCATTGTGTGGAACAACTTTAAGGGTACTTTTTAAATATTTTCAAATTTTGCCTATATAAGAAAAAAACTTTAGGGGTGATTTTCTATATAGACGGTCGCTAGTGAAATTCCTTTTGATGTAGATTAAAAAGAATAAGGTACCTTCATACCAAATTTTGTTGTGGAACAACTTTTAGATTTATAATTTTTTTTAAAAATTTTTTCCCATATAAGAAGTGACTGAACTTTAGGGGTGATTTTCTATAGTCAGACGGTGGCAAGTGAAATTTCTTTTGCATGGTGATTATGAAAATGAGGTACCTTTGTACCAATTTTGTTGTGGAACAACTTTTTTTTTGGTTACTTTATAATAATAATAACATTTTAAAAATAAGTAATGGCTGCAACTTAAGGCTGATTTTATATAGTCAGACGGTCGCAAAAAAAAAAAATTCTTTTGTGGTGAAAGTTTTGCAATATACTTTTTCATTTAGGTGTGGAACAACTTTTTAAGGGTAATCTGCAAAGAGGTACCTTTGTGTCAATTTTGTTGGAACAACGTACGATAATTACAATAACATATTGGAGTAAAAGTTTAAGAAAAAAAAGTGTTTCTGAAATATTATATAAAAAAAAAAAAAAAAAAAAAAAAAAAATTTTTTTTTTTTTTTTTTTTTTTAAGCCTTATTTTTGGCTAGTTCGCCTTTCACCTGGTCTTTAATAGATGTTAAAAGGCCTCGCCGAAATTTAAGAATGGCTTTGGCCTTCACATGGCTATCCTTTTTGGCTAGGTCGTTGTTTTGTTACCGATGGGACTCTCTTTACCCCCCTACCGTAAGTTTGTTTTCCAAGCCGACTTTTCCAGGCCTGTATACAGTCCCCCCCACTAGTTTGGAATTAACTTTGGAAAACTAACGGCCTCAGGGCCGCTTGGCTGTCTGAGTAAAAAGACGATGTGTTTTCCCTTTTTCTCCCTTTTTTTTTTAAACCCACGAAAAGCATTATTGTTTCGATTTTTAATTTTTAAAAAAGTGGCGTGCTTTAACAAGACTTTAAAGGGTTTTCTTTCTCTAGGCTTGTTCCAGATGCCAGCTTCTACCCCCTTTTTGGTCTTGGAGCCATCTGTATACCAGATATGAACGGCTTTGATTGAGGGCTTCTTTCCAGTCCTCCCCATCTGGTATGACAATGAAAGTGTCTGTGAAGATGAAAGGGGGGGTTGACCTGTCTGAGAGCATCTCAAACAATGAGCTGACCTCTTGGTCCTCCTCTATTTTCCATCTTGGTGTCCTATAATTGGACTTTGACCTCGTTTGTGTCTATTATAGAGTATCGCCTTTACTTCTCCCTGTATGTAGCATATTAAGTATCTTCTTAATTACATTGGCTAAATTGCGATTCACCCTATATATAAAGCTCTATATCTTTCCTTACATTTTTAAATCGCATATTTTTTATATTATTCTGTTTTATATTTAACATTAAAGATATTTTAAAAATATCTTTAATGTTAAATTTTAAAATTAAATTTAAATTGCCCCTGAATGTTACAATATTAAAAGTCACAACAAGCTAAATTCAACTTTAAAATGTCGCAAAATCGAAACATGTGTAACAAACTCCTCCCCAGCGTCCACTTCAATTTATCAACATGACATAACAGACGTTAAACAAAGTGGATAACTGACAGGGATCATATCTTTATCTCGAGTGCTATAAATAAGAACAAAGCTGTGCTATATTAAAAATAATACAAACGTTTGGTTTAATGGTATTTGTATGCACTGATTTCGTAGTATGACAGTTTTATTAAACACAAAAGAGGAAAATTCCTTTTTCCACAATTACCAGTTGATGGTTGGTTAAATGGTTATAGTAGTAATGCAACTCGAATAGGATTTTGTGACTCGAGTCACTTAAGCAATTTTATTACCTTACTCGAACAGAGCTGGGAGGGATCCTTTAAAAAAGGAATCGATTCACGGATCTTAGGTAAAAATTTGGAAATTTAAAATATAAGATTTGAAATGGCGAATTTTGGCATTTATAAACAAATTTGCCTCAGATTTGGGATATAAGAATTTTAGGAGGGCTTGGTTTTTATTTGTAGATTAAGAATGTTGGCTGAAAATTTGGAAATTTGAAGGGACCTATCCAAAATGGCGGATTTTGGCATTTGTCTTAAATTATAAATATAAGGAATCGATTCCTTTTTGGAATCGGATACTTCTAAAAAGAAATCGATTACGAATCATTTTAAAATTATATAACAAATCCGGATCACGGATCCTATTTTTAAAAAGTAATCGATTTCAGCTCTCGGATCCTTAAAAAGGAATCGATTTCTGGATTCGATTTAGAAAGGATTCGATTCCTACCCAGCTCTGGATTCGAGTTATACTCGAGTTTTTGAGTCACTCGAGCAAAATCTCACTCAAGCTGCAAGTTTAAACATGTCTGTCTTGGTTTGTACCGACGCGGCGTAGGTTAGTAAAAATGTAAAATAGAGTAGTGAAGTGACATCTAGTGGTAACAAAATCAACTCGACGTGCGGAGTTAACTCAGTAGCTCGAGTAAAATTTTCTTCAATCGAGAACGAGTTTGACAAATTCACTCGAGTGACTCGAGTAAAAACAGGGCTCGAGTCTCATCACTAGGATACAGTAACAAAATGAGTATAGTCTGTCTCAAAGTATATCGCTATGGCTTTTGACGGACAATACCCCAATAAACCTTTAACGATTTTATTATTATTATTATTTTTTTTATCTTGGGACAGTCCACGAAGGCTGATGCCTTAAGTACTAACGTACCGGGTGCCTTAAGTGTGGTGAGAGGGAGTTTGTTCACACGGACTTAAATATTTGGAGATTGGGAGGAGAAGGGAAAAACTTCTGCGGGCAGCAGGTTCCACAGTCTTGACCTCTAGGGATAAAGGAACGAAGAAAGGGGGAAATTCGGGGCCTCTTAACTGAACTGTAAAAGGATGCAGTTGCACACGGGTTGCTCTGTTGGGAGCTGCCAGAGAAGGAATTTCTGGCCAACTCTCTGAGCAGAAGCCGTGAAAATACCTATAGAAGAGCGACAGATCCCCCCCAGCTCGACGGTGGGGAAGAGGAAGAAGCCCTTTTCCCTGAGCGTTGGATCATTAATAAAAACGAAGCTCTTCTTTAAGGAGTCCAGAATGCAAGGCGTTGTAGGGACGCCATTCCCCAGACATGAGACAATATTCTAAAAAGGGCTAATTTGAGATACATTTCAGAGTGTACAATTGGAAGAAGGGAAATATTTTCTGGCTCGGAAGAGGAATCCAGCTTTTGAAGCTGCCGTGGGTATGGATGTAATGTTTGTGCCAGTTAAGGTTATTCTTTTTAAAATAACGCCGACAAGATTAAAAGACTCTTTTTTTCTTTCAGAACTTGGGCCCCTCATATGTAAGGATGACAGAGACTTTTTCGACAGCGCTGACTGTGTTTTCAAAGGGATTAAACTGAACGATTTTTGCGTTTCCCCTCCAAAATAAGTTTGAGGTCTTGTGAAAGGGGTATCTGCATTGACCTGGCTTGTTTTCCAAATCAGATCCACGGTGGCTTATGAAATTGAATACTAGGGGTGGAGGGTACTATCGTCAGCAAAACTATGAATGGGGTTGATTGTGGAAGAGAGAAACGTCGTGTAGAAGAAACAGCGTGGGTGCCAGCACTGGGGCCCGGGGCACCCCAAGGCATTAATTTGGTAGAAACTGGAGGAATGACCTCTACACTAACTGGAAAACGTCGATTAGAAAGGAAACTGAAAGCAGAGCAAAGCTTAGGTGGAAGACCAGAAGGGAAGTTTGTTAAGAAGCCCATCACAGCCTGATCGAAGCTTTGGATATGTCAAGAGCAACGATCTGGGATTCACCAAGAAATAAGGGACTTGTTCTAGTGTGTGAACAAAGAAGAAGTCAGCTGTGATCCCATGCTTGACGGAATCCATATTACCGTTGTTATTGGGTAAACTCATTATTTTATAAGGCAGGGGTGGGCCAGGCATTTCTTGAGTATTGACTATTAGAATATAAATATTTCGGCTAATATTTTAGTGGCAGTGTTGAATAACCGTTTTTACTGTGCGTTTCGAAAAGTTGTTTTGCGAGAATATAACTATGTCGCGTCGAAATCATTTGTCATAAGATGCAAAACAGGTTGTGAAAAATGTGTATGAAACTTTAATCAGTAGAGAACTAATTAAACAAGAAGCTTTAAAAAACCTGTGTACTTACAAAAACTTCAATATCATCGATACGGGATATTATTATTAGTGAAGAATTGATCAAAAGGAAAAAACGTAGTGATTTTCAATCTCACCGTATAGACAATAGTAATGAGGACCTAATAAGAAGGAAAATATATTGTCTTTATGAAAGTGAAGTTGTTCCTACCTTGGATAAACTGAAAAAGAAGCTAGACGAAGACGAAACCAATATAAATATTAGCCGTGCCACCCTCCATAGAGTTGTTTGTAAAATGGGATTTAAATACCGCAAAATAGACAAAAGACAAGTAGTAATGGAATTGCACAGATTACGCACATGGAGATTTAATTACATTCAAGAAATTAAAAGATATAGGTTAGAAAACAGATCCATAATTTACCTTAATAAAACATGGTTCGATACAGACGACACAGTATCCAAAGGATGGGTTGATTTCAGTCAAAACTGTCAGACGAAAGCGTCTTCAAATAAAGAAAAACGCATTACCATAATACACGCTGGTTCAGAAGACGGATTTGTCCCAAGCTGCTTGCTGTTGTCTGCCCTGAATATTAAGGATTCTAGCTTGGATTATCATGAGGATACAAGTGCAGAACTGTTTGAAAACTGTTTTTAAAATTATCTTTTAAAAAATATTCCAAACAGCAGTGTTATTGTCATGGATAACGCAAACTACCACAGCTGTCTGCAACACAAAGCACCAACTTTATCAAGCTCAAAAACTGAAATCCAGAAATTTTTGTTAGAAAATGATATTTATTTTGAATTCAGTTAAAAAAACGCAACTTTTGGACGTCCTAAATTCATATGCAATTAAAAAACAAATGTATGTGATAATTTGGCTGAACAGGCTGGGCATACTGTCTTACGTTTTCCTCCGTATCACTGTATGTTTAACCCCATAGAGCATTTGTGGAACCAAGTAAAATCAAATATCAGAGCAGAAAATGTTACACCTACTTTAAGTCCTATCAGTGTTATAAATTTGATAAAAAATGTAATTACTAACACACCAGTTAAGAGCTGCAAAAAATTCAATACAGCACATTATAAAAATTAAGGACTCTTACATTTCTATACGAAACAACATAAATCCTATTGTAATTAATTTTAATGATAACTCTGATAGTGAAACAGAATTAGATTTAGATATTTAGAATAAAAAATGTAATTATGTATAGATAATATAGTTATAAATTTATTAAAACTTTGCATATATTTAATTTCTTAATGTATTTTAAAGATTATACCCATCTAAATAAACAATAAATTATAAATCTTTATATTATTAAAGTCCGTCCCTAATGTTTTGTCCTTTAATACCTACTGATCCGCAGTTTTATTGTTGTCGGCAGTATAATCCATAAATGAAGGCAAAAGCTTACACGGTATAGTTTGAGACAAACTAAACTAATTCATTTAGAGATTTATCATGCACAATTTGTGTAATTTTTCCAACCATTCGACATTTTTAAGAGTGAACTCCTTTTAGACACCACAAAACGCTTTTTTTCTTAATTAATTTAGCGCCAAGTCACACTGTAGTAAACGCCATTTAAAGCGTAGTAGTATTTAAGAAAACAAAAGCCACTCTTTTGTGTTGATTTGGTCGTTCCTTATTATTTCGACGGTCATGAATATTAATTAATGGGCAGCGAGCGTGACGTTTCGCATTAACTGGTAATTTTCGTCTCGAAATCCAGTCTGGAAGTTTTTAATCGTCCGTTTCATATCGCCTGGGCAATAAACTCTATCTTTCTCTCTTTCGTAATTACCCGAATTAGTGAATTTCCTCACGTTCTTAAAGTGGCGCCACTTAAGTTTAATAAAGTGTAAAAAACAGGACGCACGACAATATTTTATATATTTTTATTATGTATGTATAGAGTCGCTTCTGGACTTGCTTGTTTTTAGTGGTAATAATTAAATACACGTAATTAAATCAGATTTAACGAAAAGTTCGCCAGTTGATATAATCAATGGAATATACAACGTCAGTTAAATGTACGAAAAAGTGTAATAAAGAATATTAGTAAAAGTAACTTGCAACGACTCATTGATTTGATAGATTTTCCCATTTTGTTTCAGATACCTGCACGTTTGCATTGTAAATAGGGGGAACATTTAATTTACTTAAACATTTTGCATATTGCCAATTAAAAATACTACTTAAGCTAGCAAAACCACATTTAAATTTTGGATCCTATTCAATCCTATATTTTAGGCTATTTTATTATCCTATATTAAATTGCATTGCTTCTCATTTTCTTTAAAATCTGTGGATTTGCTACCTCAAAAATATCTCACGAATATTGTGGTACTGTTTTGTTATTGGGGAATTTTGATGTGGTTCTAATTAATTTTTTAAAATTGCTTACAAACTAATATATATATGGTCTATATATATATTTTTATATATATATATATATATATATAATATATATATATATATATATATATATATATATATATTATATATATATATATATATATTATATATAATTTTATATATATATATATATAAAATATATATATATATTAATATTATAATAATTAAATATATAATTATATATATATATATATATATATATATATATATATATATATATATATATATATATATATATATATATATATATATATATATATATATATATATATATATATATATATATATATATATATATATATATATTATATATATAAAATGAAATAAATAAATTGAGGCAATTTAAAGACCCTGCAAAATACAAAAAAGTTAACAGAAGGAATAAAAATAACGTGTAAAGTGTCTAAAAAATAGGTACCAATTAACTCCGCATTAAAATTCGATCACAAGGAAAAAGGCGGAACGACGCCTAATTATTTATTTACTTTGATGTCATGTTTCGACTACGAAAAACCTCAATTTTTTTCGTTAGCTCCAATTTATAAAAATTGCCCCGTCTCGTGTGACATGTAACGTGAAATTGTGCGCTCCTGCCAATAAATGTTTTGGGAAACTTCACGAATAATTTAACACGGGGCCTGACATGTCAATGTAAGTGGACAATTTATTTTTTTGTAAATAAATGGGAGACTTACAGTCATTAGGTGCCTTAAATCATATCTTTATCGGTAATAAAGAAGAATTTAATTGATACTGATAGCAGAAATACAATTAAATTTTAGTTTTTTTTTTGGTCAATATTTTTTATCCTATCATATTTTTTTTCAGTCCTTTGTTCGTCTAGCTTGAGGTTAAACTACCAGAACCATACTAAGATCTATAGTTGGATCAGTATAAGAATGAAAATTCAGTGCTCTTTAGACAAAAAAAGTAGCTAAAAAGGTTTAATTTGAACTGGCGGCCTCCTTTGCTTTTTATAATGTGCCGCTTCTTACACGTAACTGTAAAAATAGTCCATATAAAAAGCAAGGGCAGCCGCCAGTTCAAATAAAACCATTTTAGCTACTTTTTTTAAGAGCACCGAATTTTTATTTTTATACTGATCCAACTATAGGTAAATAAAATTGTAGTAACCCAAAAAATATTTTGTAAGGAATCTATCTCCGCCACAACAATATGGAATATATTTTTATTTTTAAATTTAGTTTCATTTTATGGCCGTTTTTAACATATTTGTTTTTTTTTAGGTAAGCTGTCATCTACTTCGTACCTATTTAGTTCAAGTGTCAGTCGGTAAGATACAATCATAAGCATTTTTTTTAACTATACCTTGTCTCATACCGTATAATCCGAATTATATGTTCAACATTGTTAATTTGTAGTGATTAAAAAGTGTGATTGAAGATAGAATGGGTTTTGTTTTTTGTTTGAGTTAAAATAGGGCATGATCTTGTTTTACATCTCTCATTTCTCATAATTTCTATGAAAATTAAAGCTGATGAAGATAGAAGTTGATCATTTCTTTACATTCATGCTTTCCGTCAGATTTCATATATTTATTCATATAATTTTGCTATTGTATTTTGTATTTGCGAAAGAAGTTTTGGGAAAACTTTTTTAAATCCTGTTTTTGAGAAAACAAAGAAAAATTTAGTTGCCCTTTATACGTCTGTTTGTTATTCAGAAATAATTTACTCTATTTTACACTTTTTGTACATAACAAGTCCTAAAATACACCTTCGGTAAGAGCGCTTTACGTAAAAAAGGTGTAAAACAGAGTACACTATTTCTGAATAAAAAACAGACAGACCAACATTTTGACAAGTTTGTGCTTTAGTTTTCAAACAAATTTTAATACCGAACAGGCCGGTAAATTAAAATTCGAAAAGTATATGCAATCGACAGCTTCCTATAGGGTTCTGACGAAGTAGGTAGGACGCATCCAAACTCGCCTAAATTTATTAGTTGATATTCACCCTAAGAGCTAGATATGTGGAAACAAAATTAGCCTTTAAATAAAAAACAAAATTTGTTAAAACTGTATTAAAAAATACCAAAAAGAGTTACTTAAATAAGTAGGGAACACTGGGGTAATAAGGTTAAAAATTTGTGGTTTGATTTTGGTAAGATATTATTAAAAATATATATTAGGTTTTTGTTGCAAGTTTCATGTAAATCCTTTGAAAAAGGTGGACATATATGAATACATCATTTTGATTTAAAGAGAAAACGCAAGTTCTACTATCACATATAATGTTTTATTATCCCACTGGGGTAATAGAACTTCCTGTTGTTGTATATCTCGTATTTATGCAGTCCTGGCATAATAGAACTTTTTCTTAAATGTTCCACCTCTGAGGAGAAAAAAGTTTAACGGACAATCGATAAAGACAGACCAAAATTTTGATAAGTTTGTTGCTGTAGTTTCAAACAAATTTTAATACCAAACAGTGTTAAATTAAAATTCGAAAGTATACAACGACAGCTTCCTATGGTTTCGACAAGTATGGACGCATCAAACGTAAATTTATTAGTGATATTCATAAGATAGATAGTAAAAAATTATTTTTTAAAATAAAAGCAAAATTTGTTAAAATGTATAAAAAATATCCAAAAATTTTATTACTTAAATTTAATAGAAACAATGGTTAATTTAAGTCAGAGAAGCAGGTGAATTAAGGAAACAAAAATTTTAATATGACTATCATTTATTAAAAAAATAGATAGAATAGTTTCTGAACATAAGTAGGAGGGAAAAATAAACAACACCTAAAGTCTTGTAGCCATAGCCTTTTGACCGAATTATGTTTCTTGGGTCTTTTAAAAACATTGCTTAAATATCATACTACGAATTATTCTGATAACACCTAGAATGGCCTTACCCACACACAATTTGTCTTGAGTGAATAAAACTATTCAAACACCAGATATAGGGGGCGGTTCTTATTACCCCAAGTTCCTATTACCCCAGTATCCCCTAAATCTTATCTTTTTTTACTAATTTATAATGTTACGGACTTTAAAAATATGTGTTTAGTTTATAGAATTGTGGAATTTTAAAATTATTTAGTTTAGATTAATCATTTATTTGGATAAATTACCTTACTTTTTCCGCATTTCGGCGACTGTTCTAAAGGGTCCTGAGGGCGATGAAGTCATTCATTTTACACTTTTCTTGCATTCTGCACTAAAGGAATTCTTCCAGCTAGTAACAGACATTTTGATGCTTTTCTACGTTACTATAAAAATCGATAGGAAGCTTCACAGAGGTCAGAGTTAAATCGACATCCGAACGGTTCATTAGAAGGCAGTGACAGTTAAACAGCATAGTTACGTTTCATTGTTGTTACAACAGTAACCCTTGTTAACTTGATTGCCAGTATTTTAAGGAGGTGTACAGAACAATACTTATTATTTAAGAGGTAAATTAAAAATAGTGATTTATCACACTAAAGTAGACACAATTAAAGAGTTGTAAAATCGCCTAAACATTATTGTTAACAATTTGCGTCAGAAACAGTGAGTTTAATACGCTAAAATTATAAATTTAAGAAGCGTGCAAAAATATATTTTGGATACGACCCTTTGGATTATTATACCCTTTAACAAATAAACAGTGGCTTACTATCATATGTTGATTTGGATCCGAGGCATCCTGCATCTTATTAGTAAATAATAAGAAGTTTAGAATTATTAAATGAAGCCAATTTAACGGTTTTAAAAGAACTAATCTGGCAGAATTTGGAAAGATCCATAGGCCGCACTTTTTCCTTTCCACTGCGAGTATTACTAGCTTTGAAAAATAATCGCCTTTGATACCGTGTACATACACAACAACGTCTTTAATCAGAACGCAAACAAAGGACCTGACAACTACAGGCAAATACCTGAACGATGTTTGTTTAGAAATTATCACATGTTATGGAAGTTCCGTAATCAAACTGTACCTAAAAAGCTCATGTTACATATTTAAGCGAGTTGATCGAGATGGAACGTTTATTTTGTTTATAGGATGGAATCGATAACAGATCAGTAGTGACAGTATAAATTTTAAATAATAATAAAAAATATCCAAGAAATAGCTTCAAATACAAGGTGGTCCATTTGATGCAACGAGAGATCGGGGACATTATTTGGCATTAGAAGTTACTTTGTAAGCCTTTCCACTTTTTACCGATGGGGGTAACTCTTGAATTTTAAATGGAAAGTTATGCTTTTCTTTTTAGTATCGTAACCTTTAGAAATTTGATATTAGTGTTAATTTATTATTTATTTAATAAAGAAAGAAGATACTAATATTTTTACCAAATAAATATAATAAAACTTATTCATTTATAACCATAGTAGACTGCATGTAGATTTGTCATAAGTCAAAGTAACTTTCATTGATTTTTCCAATTTTCAAAAATGAATTAATTGGCTACCAAAAAAGCTAGAGATTAGATGTCGTCAAACTGGCAAACTTTTATCCAAAAAGTGTAACGGAAGAATTAACAAAACAAATAAAAATATGGCGGTGGAAGTTTTGAAATAGTGGCTATCAAACCTCATATTGGTTAAAGAGAATTAGCTAGAGACGCTGAAAAAAGTAACACAGCCTTTATTAGAATATTTCAAAATTTGAAGTTTCATACCTACCACATCACATCACCCTACATGAAAAACTGTATGAGTAAGTTATTGGGAAACGGATGAATGTACATATGTCACTGGTTGAGAGGAAAGTTGAAAGTAAATAGTAGCTAGTCAGCACCTATGGTCAGTAAATACTTGGTGTGGGATTTGAAGCGCTGATGTTAGACCACATTTTTTTTTGATGGAACACTAAATAGACAGCGATACTGCAATTTCCTAAAAAATTACTTACCAAGATTATTATTCAATATTCCTGAACAGCCACGTATGGTTCCAGCACGATGGAGCCCCACCACATTACTATCGGAATGCACGTATGATTCTTGATGGTACTTCCCTGATAGGTGGATTGGACGTAGATAGTTAGTAAACTGACTTCCTCGATCCCCAGATATAATTTCCCTTGACTTTTGCTGCAAAGGTTTGTAAAAGAAAAAGTCATAACGACACCAACCACAGTCGAAGACCTAAACCAAAGGATTATGCGAACTAAATAAATTACCCCAAATATGTTACTAAGAGTTCCAAGTTTATGTCGGAAAAGAGTTAGAGTAAGAGAAAAGAGCATCTGTTGAAATAAAATAAAGAATATTTCAGTATTTATTTTAAAATAAGTATTTTTCGTTTTATCTAAAAATGCATTACCATTACATATTTTTTTAAATACAGTCGAACTTCAATAACTCCAACCATGACTTAACACTAAAAATTTTGAGATATCGAGACTTCGAGTTATTAAACAAAAGACATAAAATGCATTAACTAAGTTTATTTTCATTGTGGGAACGTAATACATTTATGTATATTATAGAATCATTTAGATACACAAACTACATAAAAGTAAACATATATACTATACTACTGAGTATTTAATAGTAAAAAATTCGATTATTTCTGACTGACAAGAGGATTTTTTATTTTATTTTTGCTGTTAAAGGCATTATATAAAACATCCGTTGTGTGCTCATTCGTTTTTAAAAACGAATTTACAACCGACTCATTTGAAGGCTGTTGTTGCATGTCATCTTCAAAATCATCATCTGTCATATAATTTTTACTGTCATTTGGATTATTGGGCTGTTCAGATTCTGGCGTAGATTTGTAAAGATCTATATCTTCATCTGTGGGTAACTCTTAAGTTACAATATTATCATCCACATGGATAAAATCATAAAACGTAACACCTTCTGCGCGTTTCAAACCATTATAAGCTTCAGATTGCTTTAGTAGTTGCATTTCTTCGTCACTGTTTTCTTTTAAATATTCATTTAGGAAAATCAAAAGAATGTCATTCTCCTCTTTCCATTCAAAATACTTACTAAAACCGACAATTAGAAATGGTCCCAGACATGAAATCAATATTCCATGCATTGGATACTTTATTGACACAACTTATCAAAGTTATGCTGATTTTATTATTTTTTTCAAACATTAATTTATTTTTTTTAATCCTTTGCCGATTATGGCATTTTAAATTTTGTATGACCTGTTTTAAAAACGCTCGTTTAAGTTAAGGATTTCCCAGAAAATTCGACTTATTGAAGGTGTTGCCAAATGTTTCGTTCGAGTTATCAAGATATTCAAGTAACAAAGTTATTAACTGAAAAATAAAAGATCTTTACTAAGTCCTCAAAAAACTACAAAAATATAGTTTAGATGTTCCTGTTTTTGACTTTTTAGTTTTTGTATTTTATGTTGAATTGTTTTGAAGTAGGCGAAAGAACTTTAGAGTAATACTTTATTTGTGTTGGAACATTAAATGGCGATTTTATATTAAAATAATATACTAATTTAAAAAATATGGAAAACCGACTTCAAATACAGTACAGTATAACATAAATATATCTGCCTTGTTGTACACTCTGTACTCTTAGTCACTTTTTCCAGTTTTTATTTACATTGTTGCCTAATGACAAGATAACGAGTCTGTGATAACAGTTATCGTACGCTCTCTTTAACCACCCACGACCAGCTATGCAAATATAACGATCGAGTATATGTATATTTATAAATATTACTATAGAACTCTCGTATGCAATGTGTTTTGATTTGAATACACCGTTAAGGTATTGTTATTTTATGTCTGCAATATAGTGCTAACTGATCTATGCTTAAAGAATTACTATGACAATATATATTTAAATTTAACGCAAGTAATTTTTAGAGGTTTTAAATTTGTAATTTATATTTGATGGCAGTCGTGAAGAGAAAATGTATTGGTGGAAATGGAGAATTTAAATGATTCATTTCATCGATTTCTTTTAATGAGCTGAAAACACTGCATTCGGTTTTATTAAATTTATGGTATATTTTATTGTACACCTACTGCACTTCATAAAAAAAACGGATTTTTTCGTAGTCCCTAAAAAATAATAATTTAACATTATTGAAATTGCTGTAAAAAAATTTTTTTCGAGTCTAAAATTGCTAAAAACCCTATCTGAAATAATATCCTCATATTTTGGAAAATACTTTTTACAACACTTGATTTCATACAAAGAAAAACTATTTTCTTTATTAGCCATCGCATTTTAATTAAAAAGAAACTTCTATTTTTTGCTGCTTAATCTGTAACAGCCCAGTTTTATCAATGTAACCACAACTAACCACACCTCCCCATTCCCTTTTTTTGTTTAACTCTATGTATATAATATAATTTGCTTTCATTCATATCCATAGTCGCAAAAAAATTCCATCAATACTTATTCTTTACTTTTAGGCAGCGAAGTTCTGCAAGATAAATAATAAATTTAACTTTGTGAGCGTTACCAGTCATGGAAAAATATTTCTCTTCTTTTTGTCTGTTTACTCTGTTTGTATCCCAAGTCAGATCCTATCCAGAATATTGTTCTCATGTTTTTTTAAGGCTTCTGCTGCTCCTCAAGCGGCTCCAATAGAGTAACATGAAGTGCCACTTTCATGCATCCCTTCACATTTCAACTAAACAAACTCCGTACTTCTCACTTTGTTTATTCCTTCATCACTTGAATGTCTTGGCTGTGGAAACTTCTGCTTTTATATTTTTTTATGTTCCTTTAAATCACCAAATCTTTAATTGGCGTGTGAATAAACTGCTTCCTATTCACTGAAGACATCCACGAAATTTTAGTATTTAAGAATTTAGATTTCGTGGACTGTCAAAAGATAACAAAAAAACTGAAATTCTTACAGCTTATAATAATTACATGTATTTACGGTGGTTTGCAATTTTTAGGAGTTAAAAGTCAACTGGATTAGTAATAAAGCATTTTAAAACAATTATTTCCATCGAACCACAAGCGCTTATAATAAATACTCCATAAAACAGCGTTTGCTCTAGCCGAGACAAGTAATAAAGTTGATCCTTTTTATAGTTCTAGTTAGTTAGCTCTAAATCTAAACGAGTGCTGTTAACTTAAGAAAGCGTAAATAAGTTAAGACTCTTTGTTGAAAAAATAATTTTCTTGAGTTTCAGTTTCCTTAAACATCCTTGTAATATTGTTGTGTCACAACCTCAATTATTGTCACTCATTAGGGTGAAATTTTGCACATAGGTCGTTTGATCAGGCAAAAACACTAGAATGCAAAATTAACAATATATTTTTCGTTAAAATTAAATTTGCCGTAACTATTGTATTAATGTACCAATTCCAGTAAAAAAAATACGACCAACCAATGAGCTGTTAGGTTAACTGGAGAAAGCATCGATTTGGCATAAGCGTGGCATCATAAAGGAACATTCTAAGGTTCTGCCGAGCGCTGAATGAACCTTTGTACCCAAACAATAAAATCCACTAAAATCCGGGAAAATGGTTACTACAGATACTATTTTGTCGTAAAGCGTGGCTGCTAAGTATATTTCTGTTTTATTTACTTGATACTATATTATGATTAATTTTTATTTAATTTATTCTTAAAATTACATCAAATTAAGCTCTACTATTGTATTTTAAACTGTGAATAATATTTGTTCTATGTATTACTATAAAGTATTACACAGAAAAGTAATGATGTCAAAATACGATTTTGTTTTTGGACAGCTACTAATAAAGGCGCTAAAAAACGTGACAACAGTGCATTTTTCGTAGAGGCGTACTTCAGCCATCTTCGGCCTTCGGCTTTGCTCGACAGATGACACATTCAATATGGCGTTTTAGTCTGAATGTTTTTCGTTTTTTGGGTTATTTTTGTGACAATTGTGTATAAATATCAGTTTTGTGTAAGTACTTTTAATAAATAAAAATGGTAAGGCAGTGCCAAGTGTGTAAAGTGACGGATATAATTTTTTGGTTATCATTTTACAAGTAAGTACAATGCTTGTACCATTCTATCGCCAATAATAAACACAAACATGTTGGGCGCAGCTCTCGATTGCGTTTATGAATGAAATGCTTCTCTATCTATGCTATCAGCTCATTGCGACCAACTGTAACTTCAATAACACTAGCATCTTATATTTTCAGTGTCTTTATTTGTTAATTGTTACACAACTTTCGGATAGTGTTTATCTCCAACCGTGATAACAGTCACCAGTCTTCCTTGCCTGCTTCCAAATATTGGCGAGTTAGCATGGCTATGTGCGGTCGAGGATTATCATTCATAAAAAAGAAAAAGATGTCCCTCTAAAACGCCTATAAGACACCACATACTTTACCATACACTCCTTTATGAACATATCGGTGTTAGTGTTACCCCTTAAAACGTAACAAGATTTGTTCGTCCTTTCCATACCATTACATTATGCTATGATTAAAGCAGCACTGGGCACATCGTTCTTTAGATCTTCTATACCCTCTTTGGCAATCATCAAGTTGCAAATACCTCAAAAAATGAGACTCATGTGTTCTTCGTATAGTATCGGATGAAACAATGGTGCCATGGACTTCTACCGATCTCCCGCTAAAGGTGTGGCTGGAAATAAGCTTAAGGAAATGATTTTCAACTACACTTGTTACTCTTTTTTTTTTTTTGTTTAGAATAGAATATCCACTTTCATTTCAAAAGTTTCGCAAGATATTTCAAAGGTATGGTACAAAAGCGCAGTTTTCTTTTACCTGTCTAACAGAAAATTATTGCATATTTAAAAATTGAAATTGACGTTAATAAAATTGTTACCGAAAATTTAATTTTATTTTCGTTTGTTGCTATCCAATGTTTTATCCAGATTATTAAAAAATTGTACCATTAAGTTTTGCGAAACTATTAGTTAAAGTGTGTCGTTGGACATATACAACGGGTTAAAGTGATTAGATTTTTATTAATTTGCCTCTTTACTATGAAGCGGTTCACGATCTTGTAGGTATTTTTCAGCCGTAGGTGGACATAAGTTCAACATTAACGGTTCTTAAAAAAACTAATTTTTCGATACTTCTAAATCACTTTGGTAAATATTTTTCATATCATCTCCATAATTGGCTTTCGATTCCTTTAAAAAATACTTTTATAGTTACCACGGTTTAGAAATTATACCTGAACAAATAGCTATTCAGTCTGCCTAATTGGTTTAACTTTTTTCTTTTTCTCATAAGATATCGATCATTCTTAGGTCTTTATTTTCTTTTAGAAAAAATACGTAACGATCTTTTATTATGATGTTTAAATAACACCAACTAGTAAACGGTGAGAAAGCCATTTATAAAATTGTTTCACATCACGAGAACAATTTAAGATATGCCTACTTTGTATGGATATATCTAGCATTGCTGTATTTACTATCTATATAAGTAAGTATCTCAACAATTACGTCAATGCGGTGCTTAATACGGCGGGCTAATTCTAGCGGTGTAGGCCCACATCCTTTCTCTGAGATCGACTCGTTTCCTGTCAGTGGACGACTTTTATAGCATCATCTAAGTTAGGATCATTTTTTATTGGTTTGCCACACAAGAGCAATATTTAAGAGTCCCAATATAGATCAGTTTAAACCTATTATATTGTCACCAAGTACTATAGCCTTCTTTGTTAAGCTGGCTGCCTATATATTTAGAAAAATAATTAATTAACAAAATACGACATCGTTATATTCATAAGTACTGTATTATTTTGCTGAGAAAGTTATTTTATTGTGACGATTACAAAATTGTAGATTGCTCGATATGAAAAACACGTTATAATAATTTTAGTATTTAATATAGTCCCCTAAACTTCAGTGCACTTATTCCAGTAATCTTCCAATTTAAAATCGATTTATTTGAGATGTGAAAACAGTCAGAAATCAGAGGTAGCTAAACCTGGGGATTAAGGTGGATGATGCAATAATTTGTTTCTTAATTCATTAACTTTTGCAATAGTTATTTTAAGTTGTGTAGCAGAGTGCGTTGTCTTGGTGAAGTTTTTTTTTCTGTAAACCAGATTTTTTATTACGAGTTTTTACATCCATCTGGTCCAAAGGGTACAATAATAAGCTGAGTGTATTGTTTTGCTAGTTTGATAGTAATTCACAAACAAAATTCATTTGCATTTTAAAAAACTGATGCTAAGACCTCTTTGCCGATGGACCCTAACTTGCTTTGGAGCTGAAATATTGGATTTACATCATTCCTTAGTCTCTTGTTCTGATTCAGGGTCATGGTGGTAGATACAGGTTTTATTCATTTTGATAAAACAATGCAAAATAATCCTTTGTATTTTTTCTAAAACGCCACAAATGATGCAGAAAAGTCGCATTTGAAAAAGTTTTTGTTTTATGGTTATCGCATGAAGCACTCATTTTGTACGCAGTTTTCTGAAAGCCAAAAATTTAGCTCAAAATATTGCTAAACGGCCCAATGAAATTTCTGGGCTTTCTAATAAATCTCTAACAATTAATCGACGATCTTTTAAAAACATATTCTATATTTGTACTACGATTTTTAATGTTGATTCAGTTTTTGGACGTCCTTCACATGGATCGTCTTCAAGATTTGTATGACCAGTTTTAATTCAGCAAGTCATTCTTCTACTGTTCTTATTACAGGTCCTTATATACTTTTGACAATGTTTCATTAATTTGTTTTGGTGCTACATCGTTCCCAAAAAAGAATATTATCTCTGTGCGATATTCATTTGAAAAGATACTATGAGACCTCCATTTTGAATAAATGTAAATATATAAATGATGTAGATCTGCATGAAACTTGATATATTGATCAACAAAACTTCTATTTACAATACAAGATTCTTCAGCGGAAAACCTTTAAATCAGCGACTAATACTTCTTATCAGGGATGTTGCGGATGCAGATTTTTTCACATCCGCGGACGCTGATGTGGATGCGGATTTTTTTTTATAAAAAATTATATGTGTGCTGAAGTAAAATAGCAAGAATAGTATTTATTTAATAATTTTATCACCTATCTAATTATCCTTAATTTAACCCTTAAATGTCTTCCTTTTTTAGTGGTCTTCTTTGTTTGTTTCTTTTTAAGTCCCCTGACGACTTGGGGTGAGCTTCCCGTCTATTTATGTTGGTTAAGAAATAATCCTTTATATAATTATTTTTGATTTACATTTTATCTTATGCAATTATTATTACGCGGCTAAAACACTTAGTTTGTAAGGCCAAAGCTAGAGAAAAAAAAAATATTTTTTTAACAGAACAAACATTTTGATAAGCATAGCGAAAATAGAGAAGCAGAATTTGAAGCAGCTGCGGCAACCCTGTTGATTACTTGCAACTATCTTTGAATTCGTATCCTTTCTCCTTTCCTCTATTCGCCCGCCGCGCCGGCACGTCCGGTATGCTGTGCGCGACTCCGCGCTCTATATTTACGGTTGCCTATGTTATAAGGACTTCTTATGGATACGTATTCGCATATTGAATCCGAATCTGTCTTGATTCCGAATACGTATGATCCGAATATCAAAAGGATACGGAAATTTACATCACTACTTTGGACCAGAATCTGCCCTTGGAGTGACCAAAACCACAGCACGAGGGCAAACCAGGAAATCGATCCGAAATAAACACGAGGAATACTGGGAAAACCTCAGTAGAATTAGACATGGAAAAAGCTTCATAAAGGGCCCATCCAAAAGAACGAAGGAAGAACTACTCAGCCAAAATAGGGAAAGACTTCGCATAACAGTAGGGTTACTAACGGGGCACGATAACCTAAGAGGACACCTGCACAAGATAAGCTCATACAATAGGAGACCTAAGATGCAGAATGTGCGACGAGGGGAAGAAACAGCCCACCATATCCTGTTCGAATGTGAAGCATTAAATCACAAAAGACATGCATTTTTTGAGCAACCGAAAATGAGCCCACAGGAATATATCAACCAACCAGTCTCGGGGTTATACAGACTTGTACAAGGAACAAAACAAAAACCCCAGGAGGCTGCGCTGCCTCCGGTAGTGAATCAAGACGGCACCCAGAGAAAAAGTAGAAGAATCTATTTATTAAAAAGCAATATTGCCGCCGTTTTGGGGTCAACTCTGTTACGCAAAGGTTTGTAAATTAAACCCGCGCTACTAAACAACTGTTCGCTTGAAACAATAACCGAAATGTTCATAGAGTTCATACGTTAAGCACACAACAATAACAAACGCGTCGGAGTTGGAACTTGTCACCGAATGGAATTATTTGTTGCTACTGGTTAATGATCACGTGTAGACGGCAAGCGCCACTCGCTGACCCCACCTAATTTCCTTCTTGTAGAGCAACTTGTACGACATCCGCATCCGCATGAAATTCGGCATAGATTTATTGCAGATGCGTATGGGGATGAAAGTTCCGCAATTGCGAATGCGGATGCGAATATTCGCAACATCCCTGCTTCTTATGTGTATGTTACCGAATTTGGTGAATGACATACTGAACGATCTTTAACCAAAACCCTTTACTTTGCTGCGTTCTGGTTAGTAAGAAAGTAAGGATCTAATGAACCTATCCAAAATATTTAGTTTTATCCAGAACGTACCAAACTTTTTAGTTTTGGTTAGTGCTCGTTCCGTTTTTTTATACTTGACATTCACCGGCAAATGTTTACATTCACCAAATTCGATCTTTTTCGGTAACATACATATTTCTTATAAGAAGAACCCTTAATATACTAAAATAATTGTATTTATAAAAAATTGGCAATCTATAATAAATTTCCTAATATTTTCTTCGTGTAGTTAAATGAAAACCACCAGGACTGTCCGGGAAAATCGATTTAAATTTTAATTTATACAGTGATGAGCTCGGGCGACACGTTAACGCGGAGGACAAACAGAGTACTATGAACACAGGGCCAGGTCTCTGCATGCGGGATACATATTCGATGAAGCTCTCGTAGAAATAATTGCTCGCCCTTTGAGCTAAGGGTAATTTGGCATGCCCGTGTTACCCATGGTAATTAATGTGAAGTAACTGGTTTCATAATTCGCAGGACCAATCAGCTCGGGGATATATGCCGTGTATGCATATACGAAGCCAGCGTCACGGTTAAAGTAAATTATGCATCACTATGCAGATGATTTGACCAATAAATCGTCGGGTGAGCGCCTTATTCAACACTTATAAGGTATGTTTTGAAATCTGGTAGATTGGACACTGCAGGCATAACAACAGTATTAGTATCATGCGATGGTCAATTAACACAGAATCTGGTCAAATTTTAAAAAAATAAATGAAAGAAAGTATTGTTTAATTAATAGTTTATTATCCACTAAATGTGTAACTAGAAAAAAACTTTTATTTACTTTAAAATATATAATTTTATAGATAATTTTTAATTAAGTTATATTGCAATTTTTAAGTAATTTATGGATTAGGATTAATGTTCTTTCACTTAAGTTTACCTTGCAAGGTCTCTTTTCCTACAGTTACTTTAAAGTTATCCTAGTTTATTTGATGGTTTAAAAATGGATGGATGCACCTATTTTATTAAAAAAACACAAATTTATTAAATATTGCATTTTTACATACAACAATGACTAGCAATAAAGATCCTGTATTTTAAAATAATTGGTTAGTTCATTTGGGGAGAATTTTGAAAATTATTTTTTTATAAGTGGTCTTAGTTATTTTGTAACTACATAGTAAAATATGAAACGGTAATTATTTTGAATTATAAATAATTGAAAAATTAAAATATTGGACTTTTTTTATCCAGTTTGTTTTTACGGTCCGGCGCATTTGTGATAAAAACATAGCTCAACTAAAACAAATTAAAATTTATATAAAAAACTTTTAGGGCTTGCAGTAAAAGGGAATATGATACTTTTTGCAAATTTTTATTTAATCGCTTCAAGCGATTTGTGTGCGTGTGTTTTTTTTTTGAAAAGTACTAATTTTAAATAAAATTATAATCTCTTATTATAAAATTTATATAATTTTATATATAAATATATATATAAAAATATTTGTTTTTAATGTTTTGAAAAATTTTTTATTTTTTTTTCATTCTTTAAAAAAAATTAATATCTAAAAAACAAAAGGTTTTTAAAAAAAAATGTATAATTTTTTTGATTTTTAAAGGCAAAAAACTTTCTAAATTTTAATTTTGGAATAAATCCATTTTTATTTTGGCCATAAAAACAAAACTTGAATAATAATAAAAGCAATATATGTTTTTTTTTTTGAATAAAAAAACTAACCAAAAAAACCTAAAAAACCCAGGCTTAAATGCTTAAAAATTTTTGTTTAACTAATAATATCTTGTTTTTAAATTAACCATATTAAATAAAATTTTTTAGAAGTTTTTGTTTTTTTTATTTTTTTATTTCAAAAAATCAATTTTTTTTTTTCTTAAATTGTAAAATTTTCTATTTTTAAAATTGGAAGAAAATAAGATAATTATATTAAAATTCTTTTAAATTGTTTTTTTTTTTCATTACTTTTTGAAAAAATACACGATATTTTTTAGAAGAAAAAAAAAGGGAAAATTTTGGGAAAAATTTAAAAAGGTATAATTTTTTTATTTAATGGTCAAAAGGTCATCTAAATTTTAATTTTTCAGAATTAATCTATTTTTTATCATAAATACGTCGTGAAAACCAACAAAATTGAAAAAAAATATTTAAAATCTCAATTTTTCAATTTTTAAAAAATTGTTTATACATTAATATTAAGTTTTCGGCATTTTCTTTTTTTTTATAGATTCACTTCTTAAACAGTTTAGTTTTATTTTACTAAACTAGTGTCATGTAAGCAAGCAATATGAATTTTGCTTTAAACATTGTTTTGTAGTTAAAGTCAAAAAAAAAAAAACGTAGTCCACTTTTCAAAACTTTATTTCATCGGCACGACACCCATCGCCATTTTTGTTTATTAATTATCTTAAAAGATTTGTTTTAAAATCTATCAACGGTAACATTTTCCCTCTTTCAAAGAAGGATGAGGGCTTAAACGTCAGGTAAAAAACGTCAAGAGATATAAGTAGGTAACAAATTAGTTTCAAGGCGCCTCTAAGGTATATTAGGGCCAGTTATCAGACATTCTGACATTATTAGTTTGATTTTGGCCTAAAGATAAGGAGCTGATAGAATTACTTTGTGGTAGTAAAAATTAACTTTTTGACCAGATAGTACTGTTGCTGTAAGATGGTATTAAATTAAAAAACATTTTTTTCTTTTTCGCCATTCTGTTTTTTTATGGTAAATCTTAAAATAAGTAATTTATAAACAGTTTTAAAGCAAATTGTTAAATAAAAAATAATTATTCTGAAAAAAAAACGTCATGTTCATTGCCGTAAAAAGTTTGTAACACCTGATGGTGTTACAAACTTGATTTTTATTAAAAATATACCGACATGGATGGAGAAGTATAAATTAAAAAGGCAAACATTACGACAATTGATTGTACATTTAAATTGTCTTCTAAATTTTTCGTGTAAAATGTTTAAAAAGACGAATTTCTGCTAGGCGCATCTACCACCTGCATAGTTGATCCATAAATAAGCCATAGACATAATAATTAAATCGTTTATAGGCATAAACAATAGCAAGCGCACTTCTTGTTCTGTAGGGCTATATTTTTGCTGGTAATAATTAAGCAAAAAAAGATGCAAATTAAATTTAATTGTATGTTTGTAACGTTTAGCCAAAAGTCAACAAAAATATTTTTAATATTAAATATTTCATGAGATTACAGTTTTTAACGGTTAAAGTAAATCTTAATTTATTATTTTTGTTCGTTTTTGATGATTTTTAAGTTATTGACTTTTAAAGGCGAATGGGTTTCAACATAGGAAATATGACCAGAGAAAGGCATCAAATAATGTTAGAAAGATACATGGCTTTCTATTCATTTTATTGTCTTTATTTTTTAAAAATGTCGCACCCACGTGGCGTAGTTGTCCATTTCGTGAACTGGATGTCCAGTTCGTGAAGTGGAACCAAATAGTGTAATAATATTTTATTTGACCATTTGGATAATTTTTATGTCCAGTTCATGAAATGGACATGTAATTTTTCCACTTAGAGAAGCGATACTATATTACACCATCTGGACACAAAAATCATCCAGTTCCTATACTGTATTTTTGGCATCTGTCCACTTAGTGAAACAATCAGTCGTTGGTGTTTTGAATGGCATGAACATTATATTGAACTACTAAAGCAAAAATATGTAATATTAAAGATAATTTTTCTACGCTTCTTAATCAACATTACACGGAAAAACTAACCAAAACGAAGCAAAAATGTTGGGTCGTTGCATTGTATTACAGTAAATCGATAAATGCCAAATATACTGTACAGAAACTGGATGATTTTTGTGTCCAGATGCTGTAATACCGTCTCATTTCACCAAGTGTTCAGTTCATGAAACGGGCAATTACGCCATGTGAGTGCGACATATAGATATCATCTGTCATACCTGGTCACCTTCGGGGCGCAGAGTTTTTTTTTTAATTAATACCAAATCATTGTTCATTTAAAGAAGCATAATAAAGTTTGCAGTTGTCTATTAAAAACATATTTAATTATTTATTTATTTATTTACTTATCACTTCTTGGATATATGATGGTTATATTTAAATAAATTATGTTTCTCTGAAATAAGCACGACTCGCGCGAACTTTTCTTCAAGAGGGTAGTTAAGGAATGAATAAAAAATCAAAGCAAAATACATAAGATTGCTTAGTGCAGACGACTTGGGATTTTTAAATTACAAGGTTTGAAATTTTTAAAGGGTAATTGAAGACCTTTGCGAACTATAATGAGATAAAAATTAAAGAATGGGTCGTCAGTAAGCAAATGATAGAGTTGGCAGCAGTTGCTTTCTATTAATCATCAATGAATTGTAACATAATGCACACACAAAAAAGTGGGTTTTCCTAAATTAAAAAAAAAACAACACACTTTTTCTACAAACGTGTGAAAAATTTAATATTTCTAACACTATCATGCCTTAAAATATTTTTAAA
>JAHBCN010003116.1:0-79532 GCA_019359885.1 Listronotus oregonensis
CACATCTTCGTGTAAATAGTCCAATTTTTTATACAAAACACATTCACGCACCATTTTAGAGTTTTTAATATAAGTTTGTAAATAGTTTTAACAGATAGTTTTAATAAAAACACCACAAAACACTTAAACAAATCCAGGGCAACGTCGCACTACACCTAATCAGGTTCATTCCATTTATCAACGGACCGGTTGTAAAATTATTACGCGCGTTGAAGCGGCATTGCCATATTCCGCCTGAGAAATTCCCTTGCGGGCGAAATGTAGCAATGCGAAACGTATTTAACCAAATAAAAATAAATAAAAAATGGTTTATGTGGCAAAATTATCTTTAAATTATTTATTTTTTAAAGCCAAATCTAGTAATCTATTTATTTTTATGCCCATTTTTTAATATAAATATAGAACTTAAAGGCAATTTTATTTAGAAATGTTTAAATTCACTTCAAGCTGGCAACATATTTTATCGACTTTAGTTACGCGTTACGTCCTTTTCCAATGTCTGACCCTAAGTTCGTGTTTATCGTGGGGGATTTGGTCTCATATCAGTTTGCCATATGAGACCGTGACGTATCGGTGTTGTTCTAACAGCGTTCGATCTCTACTTGTACTTTTACTTGATTTGATCAACTTGATCACTTGAAGTATTTTTCTAAGTACTTGAAGTATTACGATGTACTTGAAGTAAAAAAAAAGTGCTTCAAGTAAATAAGAAGTACTTAAAGTAAAAACAAATCAATCAAGTACACCAATTTATACGCAAACAGGTTAAAACAAGAAGATTGCTCGACCTTTGCTGACTTTGATACATTATAGCTCTCAATTCAATTGCCAAAGGCACCAAGAATGGTCACTAGACCGGGAGAGGAGGGCATGATGGATCGAATCGACACGACGAGGACACATCAGAACACATTGTGATCGTGTCCGGTAGCGACACGAGTAAGAGGAGATGTAAGAACTCTCTCCCAATCTGGTATCGGATTCATTAGAAGTCCGATCCTATTGGGAGAAATATAAAAAGGTGTGAGCCACAATAGACCGAGCGGTCGCAGTGGAAGGCGTAAAAAGTCCACTCACTTTAAACCTACCTACCTCCTCTACCTACTTACCAAGAATGGTAAAATTACAATTATTTTTAAATAACTTTAATATTATAGGTACTTTAAAAAAACATTAAAATATTGTATAAATACTAGTTTAAAAAATTTTGAAAAATATTTTTTATTTGTTTCTAACTTCATTTAAAGATACCTGTATTTAAAATTTTATTTCACAACCATTATCTCGCCACTTTCTTATCTTTAAGCTCTTCTACCAGCTTTTTTTTTTAATACGGAACCAACTTGTTTTAATTAATATGTATAATACTTAAAGGTTAATGACTTTAGGATACGTGCATTAGTTTAACATACATTTGTTGTTAGAGAATGAAAAAAATGATGATTTATTAAAATGTTAAATCTGTAGAAAATATTGGGTTAATTACTTGTTTTGGAAGGTGATAAGGTTTCAAAATCTACATCACAATAACAGACTTTACAGGTAAGGTAAATCGTTAAATTATCAAAGTATACATTTTTTTTGCGCTAATCATTTAACTTGATGTTATTAAAAAAAATACTAGTGAAGTAAAACTACTTTTACTTTCAGTACTTTTATTTACTTCAGTTATTTTGGTTTACTTCAAGTACATTTGTTTTACTTCAAGTACTATGTTTTACTTCAAGTACTTTGTTTTACTTAAAGTACTTTTTAAATTTACTTGGAAAAGTAAGTACATTTTAACAAGTACTTTTATTTGTACTTGAAGTACTATTAAGAAGTACTTTTACAACTCTGCTTATAAGCTAGCATTTATTTATTTTGGTGCGTTGAGCGCATCATGAAATTTTTTAAAATAAAAGATCAAAAAACGTGTAAAATGGCAAAAATTCAATAAAAATAGGAAGTTTGGAGGGTTTTTTTTTTGGTACTTGCCATTCTGATTTTTTTACCAATCATTGTAGATGTAAATAAAGATACTTGGACTTATTATAAATACAATAAAATGGCCTAAATTGACACATTGAATTTCCACAGGCGTCTTGCTTTGTCAATCACAAGCTGTTCTGGTCTGACGTAGATTTAAAGGGCCAGACATAAACTTTAAATGATAATTACGCCGAAACAAAATTTTTCAAAAAAAAATATTTTGCAGGTATCTTTTAAACAGCCAAAGAAAGAGATTTTACTTGTTTTTCATTTAAAAAGCATTTTATATAAGAAGTCTGTTATGCATATTCCAAAAAATATGACAAATTTTCTCTGGCATATGGAAAACTATAGAAATCAAAATTTTATGCCATCAGTAACTGTATATCTACTCCTACACAACCCAGCATATTTTATTTCTAACATGCTAAGGTTTTTTCTAGACTGTTTGTAAATTTTGACATCTGGTCAAAAGTTGTAATACCAGTAATTGAAGATGGGCCCCATTATGGACATTTAACAGTATTGGCCGGATTAATTAAAGGGGCTCCCAAAGAAACGATATTTGCGGGTGTTGAAAAGATAAGTCAGGTTTTGAGTGAGGATTATATCTGCTGTAGCCGAAAAGTAAGTTAAATTTTGTATTTTAAACTTCTGATATGAGACCCTCTTCTATAATATTGCTTGTTTCAGAAAAAATATCAACTTGAACTGTTAAAATGTGTAAAAGTTCTTATGGAAAAATTTGAAACAGGCACAAGCAATGAAGATACAGTGGGGTATAATATTTTTAAAATAATTACCAGCCTTATAGCCCTCAAAGATCCAGATAATTTGGACATACTAACCACACATCTTTATGAAGAGCTTGCAAAGACATTAGATGTTAAAACTAAGAGTCTAGTGTTTAATAAATTTTCAAACAAGCTGTTTGTTCATGTAAATGTATCACCAAAATTATGGACCACAGTCAATGAACAAGCTTGCATTTTCTTAACGTTATTATCAGAGTGTGAAGAGGCTTTTGGAATAAACCTGGACATCATCGGTGACATTTTGGTTGATTTATTAGCCACTGACACTGATGCCGAAATGAGGTTAAAGACCTACTATGTTTTGGCTACTGTATTTGAAAAGAAGAACCTTATTTTTAGTAATGCTGTGGATTTGACTCCCTTTTTGGAAAAATTAATAATGGGTATGCATATCCTAGGTTATTAAGCAGGGTGATTACTTTCTGAAATTTTTTTGGTCTAAGAGCTAGAGCCGAAAAATCATCGTCATCAGTAATATGGAGTTTCTCTGGTAAAACATGTTCATTTAGTATTGTTAATTATGTTCCCAGGCAGGCCGACAACCTATTGGATACAGGGGGTAGCAATAAGGGGTGAAAGTGCAAAATTTTTGGGAAAAATTGATATGTCAGCCATTTCGGCCACTTAAAGTTGAACCCCTAAGGTGTCTAAATCCAAAAGGACTGACAGTTAGGTGGATACTGGGGGCAGTAAAACGGAGTCAAATTATCCCGAGCGCTTACTTTATACAGGGTGTTTTTTAATTGAATGTCAATATTTAAGGGGGCAGTTTTTGGGTCCATTTTTAGAAGAAAACTTCATATGAACGTATGTCGTAAACGTCCTAAGTTTTGAGATACAGGGTGGTAGAATAAATCATTTATTGTTAATATCAGTAATACCACTTAAGATATTTTAATAAAATTTGGCATACATTTACTACTACATTTTATTTATTTTACCGCCCTGTATCTCAAACCTTAGGACGTTTAGGACATACATTTATATGAAGTTTTCTTCTTAAAATGGACCCAAAAATTGCACCTTAAATATTGACATCCAATTAAAAACACCCTGTCTAAAGTAAGCGCTCGGGATAATTTGACCCTGTTTTACTGCTCTCGGTATCCACCTAACTGTCAGGATTTAGACACCTTAGGAGTTCAACTTAAAGTTATCAAAATGGCTGATAATATTATCGATGACGATTTTTTTCCCAAAAATTTTGCACTTTCACCCCTTATTGCTACTCCCTGTATCCAATAGGTGTTCAGCCCGCACGAGAACATAATTATTAATACTAGATGAACATTTTTTACGGGAAAAACTCTATATTACTGAGGACGATGATTTTTCGGTTCTAGCTCTCCGTCTATTTCTACATTTTTTATTTGATTAAAATACTTGCCGTGGTTTTATTAATTTTTTTAGAAATTTTTGTGCCGTCTTTGATTTGGCACGCGGGAGCAACTGCAGAAGCGATCAGAACAATGTCAGCAACATGTCTTAAATATGCACTTTTACCTACAGACGGAGTAGATCTTTTTGCTTCAGGAAAAGTGTTGGAACCGCTGGTGCAAAAATTGCTTCCACTATTGTTGTCTCTGATGGAAGATGCTTCCTGGAGAAGTAGAGAGGTGTCTATTGAATGTGTTTCACTCTTAAAAAACCACTGTGTTAAGAAGGGTGTTTGGTGGAATGATGATTTCATTAAAATTTATTCAGGTACCCATTTTATATTTCTTCTCATGTGAGATGTGTTGTTAAATTGTTGGTGCTTCTTTATAACATGACCAATGAATTTTATTATTTTTTATAGAAGTTTTAAAAAGATTAGACGATCCAACCGAAAAGGTGCGTTTATGTGCCCTCAAAAAATTGCCAGATTTATTTGACAATGTTCCTGATGAGTTTTTGCAGCCCAGTTTCAAAGCCCATAGAGAGTTGATTATTGACACTTTGATGACACATTTTGATGATGATGATGAAATTGTGCAGGATCTCGTTCTAGGCAAGTTGGTTTTCTATAAGCATTATAGAGAGAGAGCTTGTACATATAAATAAAGCTTTAGGACTTGAAAGTTTCCATATATCACGTATATTTTTGTTTCAGATATCCTCAAAGTTGTATCAAAAATGAATAAAACAGAAATGCTGAAAAAATTGAACTCCATCGCACACTTTTAAGGAATCAAAGAGGTTGTGATGAAATTATTAGTTTTATTGAAAGTATTCCCTTATAACATTAGTTGTAATTTCTTTCTTAGGTTTTTACTTGTTATGTTAGATAAAATAAAAATTATACATATCAAACAGTTTTCCTAATACATACTTATTTTTATATTTTGATTTAAAAAATGTCAATTTTAAAAGTTAATTTAAATTTTTGCTTCAGGTTATAACTGGTTTACTTTCGCATTTAGAGTTTTTAACTAAAAAGTACTACAAAAGTCTAGTTTAAAAGTAAACAATATAGAAGTAGGTAAAATAAAAATCTCAAAGAAAGGGGTCATTATAAACAAACAGAAATACTGGGAACATCAGACTTCTGATAAATAAATGCCGCAGACCAGGCTGAGTTTATAAATCCGATTTAATGTAACATTGGTGTTAATTTAAAAGCCTTAAGAAAATAGCGTCTATACAGGGTGTCCCAGAATATGTGACGTTTTAACAACGTAACGGATTAAAAATGCTTAGAAATGATTGGGGATTTCCAAAATAATTTTAATTTTAAGGGAAATCAGTTGCATACCATCAATGTCTGCCAAAATAGGCAGGTCAAATTCCGTACGAACGCCATTGGTGGAAAAAAAAAGTGGTACACTTAAAAATGCTTCTTGATAACATAGTTCATGTATGCCAAATTTCATTAAAATATCTAAAGTGGTATTACAGTTATTAATAATAAATAATTTATTTTTGAAAATTTTACCACCCTGTATCTCTAAAGTTAAGACGTTTAGGACATACTTCATATGAAGTTTTTTCTTAAAATGAACCCAAAAATCGTCTCCTTAAATATTGACGTTCAATTAAAAAACACCCAGAATACTGTAAAAAATTTTACTAACCATAATATATTATTTCACGTAAACAGTTGATTTTATCTGTGTCAATCAAGAATACCTTTTTTTTAGTTTAAGTTTAAAGCTATCCAAAAATAATATTGTTGAGCCTTTATCATACAGGGTGTTTAAAAAACTGCTATTATTGTGTCAGAGCTACTCCGTCCCTGGCAAACTAAATAAGCCAAATATGATTTAATGGGTTCATTTTAAGAAGACTTATCTCGTAACCCTTTTTTTTAAAAAAAATATTAAATTACACACTGTATCTCGGTATGGAAAGGTCATAGGAAGAAAATTTATGGGTACTGATGCTTTAAGAAAAATGGGTAAGTTATTTAAATCAGTACTACAAGATGGGGGGAAAAGTGAATTTTAACGTTTTTTATTTTTGTTTCCCTTTCCCCAATTGAAAGATGTAAAAAGGGGAGGGGTTTTACCTTATTTTTAAAAATTCCCGGGGGGCGCTTGGGGAAACAGAATTTGAAAAGGAAAAAAAATTCGATTTTAACCAATAAAAAAACCCAAAAAAATGAAGGGCAAAATTTTAAAAATTTGGACACACTATATAAATTAAAAGATTTTGTGTAAATAATTTTATTTACAACCATATGTAATAATGACATTTCCCCATCTTTGAAAGGTGGAAAGTTGACGTTTTTTGACTTCTACTTTCCCCCCGGGTTGAAAAGAAATTTTTTTTTTTTGTAATTTTTAAAATTTTGATATTTCAAATGGTATAGTACACACAAACATACGCATTCTAATAATAATAAAAATTCTCGAATTTTTGGTGGAGTAGCAGCAAACTAAAATTTCCCTCATCTGAAAATTTTTTTTTTTGATTTGCAAATTTTTAAAAAAATTACTATTCAAATTTAAAGGCTATTAACACTGTATGTATTGACACTTTGAAAAACCTTTACCATGACAACGATACAAATTTTCAAGCACGCCGCTAATAAAATTATTACCGGATCAATTTTCATAATTTAAATTTTTAAAATAATAGAAATGAATAAAGTGGTTGTAAATAAAATAGTATTCAAACCTGTGGAAAGTTTCATTTCTCGAGAAGTATAATAACGTACGTAACTAACGCATCTCTCGACAGAAATGAAACACTTGCCACCTGGGTATGTAATATACTACCTATATCTATTTGGTAAAAAAGATATTAAAAAAATGTCTTTAGAGAAATATAAATAAGTAGTTGTGTTGTGTAATTAAATTGATCTCAACGAAAAGTAAAAGTATTATACAATAATCCCTTGTTTTTTTTGTTTTGCTAAGAAACACTAAAAAATTTACCTATAAGCCATTATTTGCAACTGATAGAAAATATATGGTTTTTTAATAAGCCTTTGTCTTTTTTTCAACCCTTTTTGGTAGGCCCAAATTAACCGGCGATTTTATAGCAATATTATTGCTATAAAAACATCTTTATCATTGCCATGTCACCTGGTCAGCCATGCAAAGAAAACAGTATGTGAAACTTCGAAAAAAACTAAAGTTGAGGTATTCTGGGGTGCACTCAGGGAAAGGGTACAAGTAGTAGGAATATCGACACAAATGGGCTCTTTCGAGGAAAAAAAAACAGCCTCAGACATAATTTAAAAAACTAAATCACTGACATATACAGGGTGTCCCAGAATATGTGGGGGAAACTCTGGAATCTAATAGAAAACTTAAAAAAATTATGACAAGTTCCTATAAACTTTTTCCTATAACCTCCCCTACAAAAAATAAAAACGACATGCCTGAAAATCGTTTTTGTTTAAATAACTTTTAAAATATGGGGTTTTAATATTTTTTTAATATGATGGTTTAAGTAAGCATTCTTAAAATGAACCATTAAATCATTTTTTGCTTATTTGCAGGGGCGGACAGTCTGACAAATAATAGCAATTTTTTTAACAACTGTATGATTTAAAAGGTAACAATATTATTTTTTGGATAGCTTTTACCTTTAAAAAAACCATTTCCTAAAAAATTTTAGAGAAAATAAATATGGTGGTAATTTTTTTACATCATCAAAAGGGTTTTTTTCTAATTGTACTTTAATATTTAGCATTTTTGGTCCATTTTAAGAAAATTATATGAACGTATGTAAACGTCTTATTTTTTAGATACAGGTAAAATTTTCAAAAATAAATCAAATTTAGTAATACCACTTTAGATATTTTAATGAAATTTCATAAATGTATATGTATAAGAAGCATTTTTTAATGTACCACATTTTTTTAAAATTTTTACCAGTGGCGTTCGTACATAATTTTGGCCAAATTTTTAAAAAAAAGTGGTACACTAAAATGCTCCTTGATACATAGTACATGTATGCCTAATTTCATTAAAATATCTAAAGTGGTATTACAGATAATAAATATAAATGATTTATTTTTAAAAATTTTCCACCCTGTATCTCAAAAGTTAAGAATTTTTGGACATACGTTCATATGAAGTTTTCTTCTTAAAATGGACCCCAAACCCCAAATTTTCTTTCCCCTTTTAAATATTGAAAAGTTTTTCAAATTAAAAAAACACACCCTTTTTTTATATAATGTTTAAAAAAAATTACCAAATCCAAAAAAATTTATTTTCTCATTAAAAACATTTTTATCAATGTTAATTAAAAGTATTTTTTTTAGTTTAAGCTTTTTAAAAAAAGCTTTTCCAAAAAAATTAAAAAAATTGTTTGAAAGGCCCTTTAAATTTTAATTTTCAGGGGGCCAAAGGGTTTTTCTAAGAAAAAGTTTAAAAAACAGAAAATAAAAAGACAGTTCTATACTTAAACTTTACTTTTTTTGCAACATAACGTCAATACAATAAAATCACAAAAGGTACCTTTATACCTAAACAGCGCGTTTAAGAACTAGCGGTGGCAGTAGCTGGTGCTGCCTTTTCCTCCTCCTTGACACGGTCCTTCTTAAGTGGTCCCATGAATGCAGCCTTGTCTGCAGGTGTTTGGAACCGACCATGACCGAATTTGGACGATGTGTCGATAAATTTCAAGTTGATCTTCTCCAAGGATACACGTCTGGTATGGACTAAGAGTGACTGAAAAATTAGACCATCTAAATTAAATGCCCAAAGTGAACTAGAAGTTCATTTCATAATTCATGTAAATGTATAAAAAAAATATTTGGCTGGTATCTCTAGTCTTACCTTTCTAAGAGTAATAACACGCTTCTTAGGTCCCATGCAGCATCCTTTAATCATGATGAAGTCATTATTAACTTCACCATAATGAGGGAATCCACCCATGGGGGTGATGGTCTTTTCACTCAAGTCATATTCAGTTGAAGCATTGTTTTTGATGACCTGGAAATAACAAATCTTACATTACTTTTCATAAATATAAAAACCTTTGAAATCTGATATATTACATAGTAAATTTCAGTCCTATCATTCAAAATCACGTTGTATTCATAATCCTTTTGGCTCTAGGATGTTTCATCATTAATATCAATTAATAAAATTTAAGGAAGCAACAGCTCTGATACATGTAGGGATAAAAATGTTACTTACTTTTCCATCCTTGGTGTGAATACCATTTCCAATCCTGTAGATTTTCTTGTTCATTTCAGTACGGTGATGGTAACCTTTTTGACCAGCACGGGCTACAGTGAATGATACACGGGAAGGATGCCATGCTCCAATACAGGCGACCTTACGTAGACCCTTGTGTGTCTTACGAGGCAATTTCTTTGTGTGCCAACGGGATGTGACACCTGAAATAGAAAAAAATATTAGTTAAAGATTTTTTTTTCACTTTAAAACCTATCAGAGTATGTATTTTATAGGTTTTCAGTAGGAAGGCAGCATGGGTGTATCCTCAATGATAATCGGAAAGCACATTCCACGTTTTTTCATCATAAAAAAATTTATTAAAAAATATTTTAAGCAATCGGTGAGTCTTAAATAGATACTTTAAACAAGTAGCCTACCTTTGTATCCTTTACCCTTGGTGACACCAATGCAATCGATCATTTCATCTTGAGCAAAGACTGAAGCAACTGGAATAGGTTTTTCGAGGTGTTCTCTGGCCCATGCAACTTTGTCAGCAACAGTACCACCATTAAGTTGGATTTCCATAATATGAGCCTTCTTTTGGCGTTGTTTCAAAAGTTTCATCTAAAAAATCTCTTTATTAAAAATAAAATCCAATATTAAATGCATTTTTTATATATTTCCAATGTAAGTAATTTTAACATCTATAAATAAAAAAAAAGGTATAATTATAAATGAACTGTAAGGAATATGGTTTTCAAAGTGTCATCGTCCAGGGACTACACAATGTTTCAGGAATATACTCCCTGCGCCTCCCGAAGGGCACATGCTCTATGACACTATGGCAGAAGCCCCACTGAAATGGAACTCCTGAAGCCAACAGCCGGAGGGTAAGCTCCTGAACTGACCGTGTCAATAACAAGAAAATAAAAAGGTTTTCAATAACACTAACCTGAGTGTGGGCAATGATTCTGACAACTTTGCAGTATTTGATAATTTTCTTGAAATCGCGTTCAATGGATTTCTTTCCCAGATCATCAGACCATTTTTTGGAAGCCTTGGTGAAGGCCTTCTTCTTGCTCTTGTACCTATTAATTTATTAAAATGTTTATAAAGGTTGTTTTAGGTTAAAAAGTTTTTATTATTATTTCTTTTCTTAGGTTAAATAGCATAAATAAAATGAATTCTTGAATTTTGTTGTGAAGTATAATAAATTATATTACATTCTTTTAAACAATTAAATAAAGTTGAACTCTCAAATGCATTCAGCTGCACAATCGCCATTTTGCTTTAATTTACATTTTATTTCAAAACCACATGTGGTAGTTATTCATTCTTAAACTGGAAACTTACACCTAAATGAAAGCCAATTTTATGTGACAATACTCCATGTTTTTATGTAATTTTATTTATAATTTTTAATGCCATAACCCACCTTAATCAAAATCTTTCATTGTGAGTGTTACAACAGGCAACTGGTATCTGAAGAACAAAAGGAGCAGCCTCATAGTTTAAGGAGGCATAACTCCATGGTCATACTTTCTTCGACTCTAGGTTTTTGACCTTTGTGAGACAGCTCAGTAGACAGTTCTTAAGCCCTCATGCAGCCAGTGGAGGACTTTATGAACTCATTAGTAAAATTTTACAAAAAAATTTAATATAAATAAGCTAACACTACCAGTTTTTATATTTGAAAACATAATTTAAACCACAAGACATCAAAATAAGAAACTGGATCAGAAATTGTTTTAGAGTTAAAAATATTTTGTTTAACTTACCAGTTTTTGTAGAGCGTCGCGGCAATCTTCAGATAAATGTTCAGCCCAAATTGTGGCCAGACACAAGACCATGAGGGAGTCTCATGTATCCTACAACACCTACAACTACCATGGGTGGAGTTTCTAAAATTGTAACTGTTCTACAATTTCCTTTTGTTGATCTCTAGAAAGAAAAAGAATATCTTTAAATCCATTAGACAATATTATTAAAATAAATAAAATATTTAGTCTATTATCTCAGTACGCTGGGAATTTTTCGTCATAAAAATAAGATCTTAGAGGAAACATCATTGAAAAATTTAAAATTACAATATAAGCTTCCTAAATTGAGAATTTAATTTTTACTTACTTGATCCAGGACGATCAGCTTCACGTACAACATGGGTCATACCAGCTTTGTAACCAATGAAAGCAGTCAAATGAACGGGTTTGGATGGGTCATCCTTGGGAAAGCCTTTACTTTACCGCGATGTCTTTGAGACCTCTTCTTTGGGTAGAAGCCCATAGAACCATGACGGGGAGCACTGAACTTACGGTGAGACTGAAATTAAAAAAAAAAAAAACAAAATAAGTATACTGAAATAAATACCTGTAACCTTATTAATTGTTTAAAACAAATCAGACCGCCCTAGAATAGTATCCACATGTATGTTCGGTTAATAACCATAAACAAAAATCTAAATCATCATTAAAATACAAAAATATTAACTAGAAAAATTTGTACATTAAACTTTTTACAAAAATAAACACCTTAAAGAACTTTTATAAAAAGATGTTTAAAATAAAAGTGGATTAAGGTTTAAAAATTATAATATAAGTTCAACTCACCATGATGACCAAAAAGCAAATGGAAGAATTTTACGTCAGTTTCAAGAAAGTAAACTATTTCATCACTAGACGGCGCTCAATCCTAAAAGCGTTTTTTTCTGCTTAAACCACTAACTAGTTTGAACGGTTAGAAGTGGTTAGTGGTTTTTCCAACTTTTAAAACTAATTGCGTCATAAGTTAGAGGAGTTTGACAAACCAATTATCCATAATTTAGACCTTGAAATTGTGGTTATTGTTTTATTTTAATTTTATTTTTTTCCCCCTTTTTCTTAAGAATCCACCTTTAAGCATAAGAGGCAGCGTGCAAAAGATAAAGAGGAATCCAAGTAAAACGTGTCTCTTTCGCTCCGCGCGCTTACATTGGTCTGTCGAAATTCAAAGGCTCGTCGACCAATATTAGCACGCGGAGTGAGAGAGAAAGGTTATACTTTGATCCTTTTTTTTGTTGCAAGCTTGTTCGCACTGCCAAGCGGTAAGGCTGTCTCTAGTGGGTGTATGTTTGAAGGTTCTAGAGGCAGCCTTGCTGTTTTTGCTGCGAACAAGTGTGCGAGAGCGAATGAAGAATCAATTTATAACCTTTTTCTCTCGCTACGGGTGCTAATATTAGTCGCCGAGCCATTGACTAGACAGACCAATATATTATCAGCGCCCGGAATGAGAGAGAAAGCTAATCAAAGCTTTAGGCCTTCGAGCATATACTTTCTAGAGGCAGTCTTGCCGCTTAGCTGTGTAAACAAGGCGCGAGAGAAAGAAAAATAGCAGCATAACCTGTCTCTTTGACTCTACGTGCCTGATTGGTCAGCGAGGAAGGTTAAGTACTCGCTCACCAATCAGCAGGCAGGGCGATGTACATACACCTTTCCACAGACTAATTAGGCACGTAGGGTAAGAGGGAAAGGTTATACTGCTACTTTTCTTTCTCTTTCACACACTTGTTCGCACAGAAAAAGCAGCAAGGCTGCCTCTAGAAAGCAAGTGCTTGAAGGTTTAAAGTTTTGAGCTTCAGGTGTTATGATGAAACTTTTAACCTCCTTCCTATGCTTGTAGTTAAGTCCAAATTAAAAAAAGGTCGCACTCTAACCTTACAAAAATATTTTATATTTTTTCATATAATTTATTTAAAATGTTTAAAATTAGAAAGTTTTTACCTTTATGCACAAATTGTTTTAGACAGAGCCGTTCTAGCAATATGTAAATATTTTAAAATAATTCTACAAATTGATACTAATTGATATTTTACATTTCTTCTAGTGCCAATATAAATAAATCATTTTCATCTCGAAATAACCCAAATTCGGATTTGGATGATCAACCCATTAAATACTCCATAAGTCCAGCCAGTAAATATAAAGCTAAATCTACTCGAACAGGTATTGAGGAAGAAAGACTGTGGTATGAGCCCTATGTTATTATGGTTAGTATATCAGTGTTTATGTTGTATTTTTGTGTTTTTCGAGAGGAGAATGATATAGATAAAGAGCTAAATACCAGTTTGTATAGTAGAATAGAGGGTTTAGAAGAATATCAACTAAGATTATCATTAAAGTATAACCAGGATCGTGGAAAGGATACCTTGGACATAAGAAAAAGGCTAGAAGAGATTGAGCAAGAAAAACATA
The DNA here is from genome assembly GCA_019359885.1 of Listronotus oregonensis. Lineage (NCBI taxonomy): Eukaryota > Metazoa > Arthropoda > Insecta > Coleoptera > Curculionidae > Listronotus > Listronotus oregonensis. Next base: position 13,570 of record JAHBCN010003116.1, read on the forward strand.
TGAGGGATGTTGCAGTGTCAGAATAAATTAACATACTCTATTAATTTTATAACAGTTTATTTTATAATAAATAAAATAGTACAAAGTTAGAATTATTTGGTTTAAATGTATTGTTGGTTTGTCAGCTGTATTTGGTAAATTAATATATATTTTGTGTAGTATATAAATAATATAGAGCCATGTAATATGTTATAAAGATGAAAATCTTCCATGCACTCGGCACTTCAAGCAGAAAAAAATAAATCAATTTTTTAGGCGAATATTTAAAACCTATTGGCAGGGCCGAATCTAGGTATGGCCGCGCCCTTGGCATGGCTTAACATTTGCGCCCCCCCTACACACACCTGGGGATTTGGGGAATATGGAATACCCCTCGGCGAAAACGCGGAATCCCAGGTTTTTTTTTCTGGAAATTTTACAAAATTAATGTACAAAGTTGTAGGTTTAAATTTTTTTAGTCAATAATTTTGTTTTTTTAGATACCAATTTTGTGGTGGAATTTATATCAAATTCTATATTTTCCTTTTATGAAAATATAAGCCTATTATTTGAAAGATACATGATTTACATAAAACTGACTAAACAAAGTGGAATTAACTAACTATACATCCTTATTTGTGGATAATTAATCTTAGAATAAATTTTTTTAACAATAAAATCGTAGTTACAAAAATACTGTGCATAGCAGGCCTACTTAAATTTAACATTAATACTTTTACATATGCAGCAAACGTATATGCTCCCAATTTATAAAATACCAATTTATCCGCAGCTTAAATATTAAAAAATTTAAAGAGTTAAATTTTCGCTGTAGGTATCAGCATAAATTGATATTTTATAAATAGTTTATACATTTTTTCAGTCTTCATGTATTAAAAATAATTAAATTAGGTATCTGGGTAAAAAATTTGTTATAAAATTGTTGTATTTTATTTGTTTAATTAATTTTTTAAATAAAAAATCATAATAATATGACTACGGTACTGACAACTAATGAAAAAAAAATTATAAAATAAAATTTATAGTCGTTTTTGCGCCCTTGGCTAATATCCCTTGGCGGGCGCCCACCCGCCACTGCGTGATTGGTCAGCTGGAACAGGTATAAACCATGAAAGGCAAGGCTGCCTTGGAGCTTCGAGCGTATACTACTTGCCACTTGGCCAGGCGTTCAACAGTGCGAAAGAAAGTGAAAACTGGTGTACAACCTTTCTCTCTCGCTCTAAGATAATATATCATCTCGCTCCGCTTGCTGATATTGGACGGCCCAAAGTCGTACCCGGAGTAAAAGGAAAAGGTAATACTTCGGTTTTCTTTCTCTTTCATACGCTTGTTTGCCCGGCTAAGCGGCAATGCTGCCTCCTTCTTTCTTTCGTCTGAGGCTGCCTCCAATAGTATGTATACTCTCGACGGCTTGAAGCTTTGAACATATACCTGCTAGAGGCAGCCTTGTCTCTCGGCCGGGCAAGTAAGAAAACCCCAACAAGTCTAATCACTTCCTTTAGCCTAGGTGATGATTGGTCAGCGGGATAGCGCTAACCAACAGCACTCAGAGAGAAAAAGAAACGAATTAGACTTATTGGCACTTTATTTCTCGTCCGGACAAGCAGCAAGGCTGCCTCTAGGAAGGTGTATGCTTAAAGGCTTGAAGCATAAAATCCTTCGAGCATACACCGACCTAACCGCTTGGCAATGTTAACAGTGTGCGGAGAGAGAAAAAGCGCCAATAAGTATAATCCCTCTCTCTTTCGCTCTGCGTGCTGTTTGGTGGGCAAGGTATATGTTTGAATATAAAATCATTCCAAGCGATATCCACCAAAGAATTAATATAGTTACCCCATCCTACTGTTGCTATACCTTTAAAAACGTTACGAATTATTGATCGAAACCTTTTTGAACAGGACTCGCGCATAGCGATGGGCATATTCGGATGATTTTAATATTCGAATATTCGTATTCCGGAAGATCTTCATATTCGGAATATCATTCGACATATGAAACATTGACCGATCAACGTCAGTCGTTATTCGATATATTGCGCCAACCGCCAACCGTCGACTTACCCCGAAGTCGAAAGGTTTGCTTTCGAAATAACGAATTATTCCGGATAAATCAGATGTCGGAAGATGAAAAATGAATTATTTTGTTTTGGCTTTTAATTTCAGTCGACTATTATTGGGTTAATGTTGTCGCATACGTATTCTTGTACGTTTTAAATTTGTTTTGCTGTTATTGGTGGTGCGGCGGAAGTTTTGTTTTCGTTTTAATTCGTAATTATTGATGTGGTGTATAGAATAGTATACAGTGGCCGCCAAAAAAGTCGACATTTTGTGGAAAATTTCTATTCTTGATATGAATGAACCGCGAATTGAATGAACTATCATCCGATAAGTAGCGGTAATATACCCCAGCTGATTGGAATAAAAATATTCGAATATCCGAACGAAATATTCGAATCATTCGAAACATTTCTATATTCGAATATCGTTCGGAAGATCATTCGGAAGGTTCCATCACTACTCGCGCAGTCGTAAATGTAACAAAATAATTGTAACAGCTGTTTTTTCATCGACGAACGACGCCGCCATTGTCGTTCATTTTCCAAGCCAATTTTACTTGTATTATTTTTGGTGATTAAGTTTCCAGAATTCCAAATTAAAATGCCTAAAAAATCAAAGAAGGAAGATACCTCTGACTCTGATTCTGGACCAGAAGATGTAAGTATTTTTTTAACTAAAGTACTTTTTTACTTAATTACACCTTTGCCGATTTTAATGATTTTTTGCATCTGGGTTTTTTTGGGTAGCTGAGCGTGAATTGGAAGTCAATCTTTTTTCGGCAAGCTTCGTTTCCGAGATATTCATCGTCGAATTCATTACACCTCTGATATTAATTATTTTTTGTAGCCAGGGGTTTGTCGGGTCGCTGATTGGGAATCTGAAGTCAATCTTTTTTCGGCAACGCTTCGTTTCCGAGATATTCATCGTCGAATTCATTACACCTCCGATTTTAATTATTTTTTTGCATCCAGGGTTTTTCGCTGATCGTGAATTCGAAGTCAACCTTTTTTCGGCAACGCTTTTTTTTCTGAGATATCCATCGTCAAATTCATTACACTTCCGATTTTAATTATTCTTGAGATATTCATCATAAAACTTGAAAATTAAACTAACTGCACTTTTCGTTTAAATTACCAATTTTGTGCCAAAAAAAAAACGGAAATACAACGCATTGCGAAACACTGAAACGCAATGCAAGACATTGCGACACGTTGCATTGAAGCATTGTTAGACATTGAGAGATACTGTGTGGCATTGCGAGTAGGGTTGCTAGGTTTTATACAAGCCAAGGGAGGACTTTCCTGCTGACCTGCTAGGGCAGGTAGTATCCGACATAATTAATTTGTTAATTTAAAATCATACACGACTGAATTCTGCATAAAAATGCCTACTAACATCAATTTTTACTTTTGTTGTAAATCACAAGATAACTAAAATACAAGGGGGGTTTAAAAATGGAAAAAAAATTGCCTTGTATGTCAAAAATGAAGAGAGCCATAGAAAAATCTTTAAGTGTCATCTTTTGTTTCATCAAAAAGTCGTGACACTTTGCAAGAACTACAAGTCTCAATCTGTAATAATAACTGAAAAAATGGGCAACAAAAAATTCGTAGATTTCCCAGATAGTCTAGGAGGAATCGGTGCATGAGTACCGAAAATAGACCTCAATTTTTTAATATGATCCTCTTTAAATTGCCCTACTGATGATATAAATGCATGTTGCCATGACGCCACCTGGTGCCTGGTGCAATTGTTTAATCAATTGCAAGAAACTGTTATTTTTTATCTGAACAATTTTTTTTCATATTCCTTATTAAAATACAAATAAAAACGACCCTCTGACTTTTTACAATAAAGATAATATTTTTGGCGATTTGAATTTTTGAAAGTTCGAAAAATCTTAATTTTGGGTACTTTTGACCCTTGATAAATTTATATTAAAAAAAATATATATATAAATAAAATATATATTTTTTATTCTTTATACAATAGTTAACAATATCCTTAATTGATGTTTGAAAAAATCTTATTGTTTATACAGGTTTTTTGATTGTTTATTACGCGCGCTTACAAGCAAAACAAAGCTCCAATAACTTTTGTAAAATTGATTTCAGAAAAAAAAACTTCTAAAAACATATTGTATATAATTAAATTATTAATAACATTGCTCTGCTTAACAATTTTGATAAAGTTACTAGTTTTTAAGATAAATGATAAATAATGATTCAGGACACAGAGAGGCCGATGCAGCATATGAGTCAGAGAGAATGCGTTAAGTATCATAAGGGACGCATACTTGTGAGCGCGCATAATAAACAATCAAAAAACCTGTATAAACAATAAAAAATTTTCAAATCTAAATTAAGGATATTATTAACTATTGTATAAAGAATAAAAAAATATATTTTTTATGTTTTAATTTTTTCTTAATATATATTTTTTATAGGTCAAAAGTACTAAAATTTGAGATTTTTTGAACTTTTAAAAATTTATAACTCTAAAAATATTTTTTTTCAATAAAGAATATGAAAAAAAATTGTCCAGTTAAAAAACAGCAATTCCTTGCAATTGTTTAAACAATTTCGGTTTAAACAATAGGGCACCAGGTGGCGCCATGGCAACATGCATTTATATCATAAGTAGGGCAATTTAAAGAGGATCATATAAAAAAATTGAGGTGGAATAGTTTTCGGTACTCATGCGCCGATTCCTCCTAGACTAAGATGTTACTACGTAAGCAGGCATTAAATGTTCATAAAATATTTTATTTTACCAAATAAATAATGGTTGATCGTGTTGGTAGCATGTTATAAGTTTTATTTAAATTATTTTGAATTTAAGCAAAAAAAAATTTTTGCTTACATTGCCACGACAAGACCTTCCATGTGCACAGTTTTTCATTTAGGTTTTGGTGTCTTAGTATCTTTAAAACAATGCTTTAGCCCATAAGAAAAAACATTATAATTTTATTTACTTGTCCAAAATGTTTACACATGTTAGTTTTTTTTATGGGACAAAGCTTTCTTTTGACTATACTAAGATACTAAAATCTAACCTGATAATAGAATCACAATGAGGATGAAAAAGAATATCAACACATTAGTGTCAGATTTGAGATATTTTAAGTTATTTAACTTCTCCATGCTTAATATAGTAAAAGGAAACTTAACTGAAATTTAGGTTTTTCTCCTTAAACAATTATTTACCATTCTTGATAACTATTTTTTGATTAACAAATTAAGTTATGTTAACATTTTTCTTTTCAGAGAGGTCCAATGAAGAAGAAAGTTAAATCAGATGATTCATACCGCACAGAGGACAAGGAACCAACATGGGACCTTGCTAAAAACAAGTTTGTTAAAGTGTCTGAATTCAAAGGCAAGGTCTATGTTAACATTAGAGAGTTCTACAATGCAGATGGAGAACTGAAACCCACCAAGAAAGGAATTATGTTAACTCCTGAGCAGTGGCTGAGGCTTAAAGCTTCAGTTAGTGAAATAGATGAAGAGGTTAAGAAGTTATGTTAGGTTTTTCGTTTTTCAGTGTACCTATATTTTGTTACAAAAGTAGAATTTCATTAAATATTTTGTTTCATTGTAGTTATGTACAAAATTTCAGATGTTCTAAGACATGTAATTATTTAATGATGCACAGTTATTTCTTAGGTTATTCACTGCACCCATGTGTCTTAAGAAGAACATCACAAATTTAAATGTAGCAAAAATTAATTTTAATTGATTTAAAGGTATTTTGTGGTTAAATTGGTATTTTTGTAAGTTATTTGTTAAAATATATGCTTTTAAAAGAAATGTTTTGTTAATTTTATATGGGGAACATACCTATTTAACCTAGATAACCATGTAGATGGCAATTATCCAGGAACCTACCTCCGCAAATTGTAGTTAAGTTGTCAAGTACAGAGTTGTAAGAAAATTGGCAGTAAATTTCTTACAACTTGAGGACCACTTACTACAAAGTTGTCGGTAAAATGTAGGGATTTGACTACAAGTGTTGCTGACAATTTCCATGGCATTTGCGATGGTAGATTGTCAACAACAGAACTTGTAGGCAAACTTGACTCAGTAACGAATTGTCGTTAACTTAACGTCAAATTTACCGGACAAACACTACTGTCAAATTGGTAACAACTACTTATGGGTAACTTTTTTTTAGTAACATTGGCTATGTGGGAAGATTTTGGATGTGTTAGACAACTTGGTTAAAAGTATAAAAATTGCCCTTTCGTCTGACCACCTGAAATGTCGATAAAAATTTAATTTTACACTTCATTTTCAACTGGTGCAAAAATCATGGGTGTTTTTCAATTACGGCATAAGAGCGCATTATGCGGCACACTGATCAGCATCTTCAAGCATATAATGACCTGGAGGGATAAAGCCCTGCGCTGAAAACGTGGTCGCATTAGAAAGAGAAGCAACATAGGCAGAGGCGCGGAAAGAACGAGGTTGTTTTCGTAGCAGCGTGGGACATTATATATAGATTGACAGCAAGCTGATTGTACGCGATACCTGTAGCAGTCTTTGGTTTAATCGCCAATAATTGTGGCTTTCATTGATTGAGAAAGGTTTTTATGGGGGCTTCAAACCCGAAATCCATATTTTCTACGGACGAAGCACGGGAAAGCTCACGTTGCGACATCGCGTCGTGTAACTGGAGAAAGAGAAGCTTATAAAATATTTAAGTCAAAATCCTCACTTAAAAAATAAGGCTTTTTATATATACTTATACATATAATTATTATATTTATTTGAAAAATTACGTATAAACTCAATAGAAAACAATTTTCACTGCACGAAATCTTTATGTTAATATTAGACGGACATCCCTCGTACTAGACTGTTGATTCATTTCACTCCGCAATTGGAAACGCAGCGAAGATCTAATCCGCTGATGGACTCTAGAAAATCAGCCCGTGGACGATAAAGCGTGGTGCGTGGAATATGCAATATACGTTGGTTGCCATAAGAGCACAAAGAAGCGGCAGCTTGCTTTGGAACTCCTAGACATTCGACCATCAGCTTATGTCCCTGTGTTTAGTCCCGCCTTCGCATTTGATGCATTTAAGTAAATTGTTCAGGCTTTAGAAATATTCGTTACCATTCTAATGAAACTGAAGTGTGTTTTTCAGTTTTAAAATAAAAAACGTTTTTGGGAAAATACTATGCGGGAAAAAAGATACATGTTGTTACAGTGTTCTCTATTGAAAAGGCTATGTGATAAGTAATAATACTTTAAACTTTATTGAAAAAGTGGAGAATGGACGTTCGCTTCAAAAAGTAAAGTTGGTTTATACAGGGTGTCCCAAAAGGCATGGTCCAAAGTTTGGGATCATGTAGATTGGATCAAAATAAGGTCACAACTTCATATAACTTTTTGCTCTATGCCCCTTCTTTACCGAGCTATTAGCTCTTAAAGGTAACAATTGAAAATCGATTTTTTATTAATAACTTTTAAACGGCTTGTACAATCTGGATTTTTTTTGTTGATTAATTCTAGCTAATAACTGTCTTGCATTAACTGCTATAAACATACCCCGAAACCATCAAAGATACCAGGTCCGGACTATCAAATTTGTAAAAAACTTCAACATTTTTGCAGTGTTGCCCTATTTAACATTCTGACCTTGCTGCTAGATTCCCCTGAGTTTTCTATGAAAAAAAGGTATACTTTATTTTTATTGATAGGACTAGCGGTTTTCGCGTAAAATGCATTTAAAATCATTAAGGTATACTCGAGGGCTCTCGATAAGATATACCCTGGGGCTCTCAATAAGGTGTACTTAAGGACTCCCTATGAATCTTATGTCAAAATCAACTACCAGAAGTCAATTTTCAGCTAAAAATTATAAATTTAAAGTTAAAAAAAAACCTTATTTATTTTAACAAAAAAAAATAATAATAAAAACAATAAAACCATACAGCAAAGTAGAAACTTTATGATTATTAGTAGAATAACTGTTTGTGTAACTCTTAGTTTTCAATAATTCATTTAATAGTAAATTTCAAATTTCTTTTATATAAAACAAAAAACCATACACTTTCAATTGGGCACCTCCTGCGCGCGCCCAACGAAAAATGAAAGTACCACTTCGTTACTGGGTTCTGACAGTGCAAGTCATTAATCTTAAAGTCTCCAAATTTCGCAATTATTTTCGCTAATTTAATTTCGCACATGTAAGACTTTTAAATCATAAAATTATAGTGCCGTTGTTGGACTCGATGGTGACAAAATACAGGATCCCTGAAGCTGAAAGGACATTCCTAAGCTGAAGATTACAAATCTAGGTAAGGTGCCATTACTTTTTGACTGATGTATGGTTCGCTTTATTTCGATTTAAATTAATATAATCAACACGTTTACAGTCCAATGTTATCGAAGGAAACTAATAGATTCAAATTTCTTTTTAAATTCAAAAACAATAACAAAAAAACTTATGATGTAAATTCTAACTAAGGTATGTGTTCAACGTGAGCACCCTGTACAGCTACACATTTTCTTAATTTACTAAGACATGCTCTTTAAACCTGAAACAACTTGTTAGGATTATTCCTTATTGCAGCACTACTTCTTCTTGATTAAAAAAAATAATAAATAAAAGCGAAAGTGGCCGTCTTGATCTTATTTGGAAGATTTATTAGAAATAATTATGTTTCATTTCGCTGCAATATGGAATAATCCTAACATGTTGTTTCAGGTTCAAAGAGCATGTCTTAGTAAATTCAGAAAATGGGTGCTCACTTTGAACACATACCTTAGTTAAATTTACGCATAGCATTTTTGTTATTCTACTAATAATCATAAAGTTTCTAAAACTACTAAAATAAAATAAGTTTTTTTTAACTGTTAATTTATAATTTTCAGCTAAAAATTGACTTCTAGTAGTAGATTTTGACATAAGATTCATAGGGAGTCCTTAAGTACACCTTATTGAGAGCCCCAGAGTATATCTTATCGAGAGCCCTCGAGTAAACCTTAATGATTTTAAATTAATTTTACGCGAAAACCGCTAGTCCTATCAATAAAGATAAAGTATACCTTTTTTTCATAGAAAACTCAGGGGAATCTACCAGTAAGGTCAAAATGTTAAATATGACAACAATGCAAAAATTTTGAAGTTTCTTACAAATTTGATAGTCCGGACCTGATATCTTTGATCGTTTCGGGGTATGTTTATAGCAGTTAATGCAAGACAGTTACTATAGCTAGAGTTAATCAACAAAAAAATTCCAGATCGTACAAGCCGTTCAAAAGTTATAAATAAAAAATCGATTTTTAATTGTTACATTTAAGAGCTAATAGCTCGATAAAGAAGGGGCATAGAGCAAAAAGTTATATGAAGTTGTTACCTTAGTTTGATCCAATCTACATAATCCCAAACTTTGGACCATACCTTTTGGGACACCCTGTATATACTTACTTATATGAACAGGGGCGGTAACACAGTAAGGTATATTTAGAGAGTATTTTATAAGTTTGCAATCTAATTAAACCTGAGTTTGTGAGATCATAATTATCTTATTAGAATTTAAAATGCAGTTTAGGAGGAACATACCAAAAAAATCTATGTTAAAATAAGGGCCAACTTTCTATACGAAAATCTCGTCTCTTAAAGAACTAAGATCTAAAATTAGACCAAGTTCTGGATCCACACTTACTGAAATAGTACTCCTAGAGTAAATTTGTAACGCTATTACAATATTTTAAAATATATGACTTTAATTTTAGTTTTAATTTCTAAAGGCCTATTAGATTACTTAAATACATACTAGGAATATTTGGAAATTATATGTTGAAACACAAAAGGTAACTTTAAGTTTTGAGTTAGATACTATTGCATGAAAATGAAAAAAAAATCCTATATTAGATACCGGCTTCGCAGGGTCCCTTGAATCGCCCGGGTCCCGGGCCTCAAGTCTCATCCGGGCTGCCCCCCACCTCTCGCCAGGTCTGGCGCCATTTACTCCAAATTCATTAAGCTTACGGTTTAGGGATATATAGAGTAAACGGGAGTACGTATGCCGTACCCACCACGTGGTAACAAAGCATTTAACAAATAACAAATTTTTCCTAGGTAGCCACAACATACCGGTATCACACTGGTATCACAGCATAAGTAACAAAAAGCAGCACGATTTCATAAATTGGCGAGAAGGAACGGTCATTTTTCTCACGCAGGTTCAGCCCAAAGGTGATAAACTTAACAAGGAGTGCTCGATCCCATTTAAGCCCATATACGCCAATTTAAATGTCAATTCGGTATTTGTGACGTTATCCGTTTGCTTGTTTGTTTTGTTTACAAGTAGTATAAAGTCTTAAGTTTTTAAAATATTATACATTACAGTTCTTATAGTAAGTGCATATCCAAAATAGATTTTAAAAGTTGAATATTTAACAAAAATTAATCTACCTGCTGGGCAAAATGGGCAAACGGGTGACGTCCAAACATAACCTATATCTGCGGACAAATAGTAAAAATCGAGCACTTCTTTTTAAGATTACCACCCTTGGGTTCAGCCAACGTTTTGCTGAAATATAATCAGTCTAGTTTATTTGAATTGTAAACGTTTCTTTCGTGTTTTGTGCTTAAAATATTAAAGGCACCGCCAGGGAGAGGTCGTGCTTACGTTAGTTATGCCATGCACAAGTCAATATGTTACATGGTTACCTTACAAAAATTTGTTTAAATTTTTGCGTTAACTTACAAAAAGCAGTACGATTTCATAAATTGGCGGGAAAGTACGGCCGTTTTTCTCGCGCAGAATCAGCCCGTATTTTGCTGAGATTGTCTCCTTTATTTATATTGTAATCGTTTCGTGTGCATTTCTTTCGTGTTATGTGCTTAAAAATATCAAAGGCGCCGCCAGGGAGAGACATGCTGCCTGTTAGTTATGATGTGCCACAAGTAAATATGTTACAAGACGTGTTTTTCGACTACTTCACAAAAGTGCATTATGATTAGCACTTTTTGCATGTAAGTGCTTTTATCAAGGCATAATCGGGCTTCGGATAACTTTTTTGTTTTCTCAGAGAGCAAAAGAGTTATTAGAAGCCCGATTATGCCTTGATAAGAGCACTTACGTACAAAAAGTGCTGAGCATTGTGCCGCATAATGCGCTTTTGTGCGGTAATTGAAAAACACCCATGGTTACCTCGCAAAAATTCGTTTCTTGTGGCGCCACCCTAAAACAGAAAATTAAATTTGAAACCCCTGACCGGTCGCAGTTAGGGTTGTTAAAACTAATTACAAAAGAGAGCATGAGCTAGTACAATTATAAATTTAAAAAGGCCTTACGGGTTACGGGTTAGGTTACAATTCGGTATTAGCTCAAATAAATATGGAATAATAAATTCTTCGAACATAATATCTACCTATATAGGTAGCTTTGCCTTAGCCTACCAGCATAACCTTTCTCTCTTGCTTCAACGTTTTGAATGGTCGGCGAGAAGGGGCCGACCAATCAGCAGCAGGGCTGGGTATATAACCCTTCCACTATCCAATCAGCACGTTGGAGTGAGAGAAAAAGGTTATACACCTGCCTCTATAGGTATATACTTGAAGTGTAAATTAATAAGGCTTAATAATTAATCATGACACTTTTTTTTGTCAGAATGAAGATTTATGTACAATGGGTATCTCGATTTAGGTATCCCTATATATTTAACTATGATTAAAAATGAATGAATAATAAAATATTTTTCCTGATGGTGGCAAGCTAAAAAGTAGACGTAAAAAAAGCGATATTATTTTTATACTTCTATGGCTAAAAATACAAAAGTAGCTTCACAATTTTTTAATATATGATATACAAATTATTGCAGTCGAAACGATTTCGTTTTAAACCAAAGTCTGTCAAGTTTGCATAAAAACTCTTTGTCAGCTAAATAGTGGTATATAGGTACTGTTATGTAGAATAAAAAAAATGGGAATTGACAATATATAGCAAGTACAAAAATTTTATTTAAATTATCCAAGCCTTGATCATAATTTTTAGGAAACCGATTTGCACTTCATTTGTTTAGATACCATATTTAATAAAAAATAGTTTTCATCCAGTTGGCAGATGAGTGAAGGTCGCCTCTTATTCGGTTCCCGAACTATGCTAAAATAAAATAGACCTTTAAATTGACTGCCGAATGCTCTGCCCCATGTGGTGCAAATCATGGTTGCCAACCTTTAATTTTCACTTGACAAAATTAAAAAAAAAATGTAATATAAATAGTTGTTATTTATTTTACAAAATATTGTAAAATTAAATTATAACTGCTGTGGAATTATAAAAATACCCTTACGTAAAGTGTAATAAAAAGTTTTGGTTGTTTTTTCATCAAAGAACTCTTGAAAACCAAGTAGACTTCTATTTTAGTAAGTTACAAAACTAGTACATGCCATAAAATACGTAATTTCTTCCTTCAATTTTTTTTTAATTTTTAAAAGATAAGATTTTAAAACATTTAGTTATAAATGTATCCATTCGTAAAATATAATAGGCCTGTTTGTTATTCAGTAATATTTTACAATATTTTACACTTTTTCTACCTATGTAGTCCTAAAATGCACCTTTCATAAGAGCGCTTACGTAAAAAAGTGTACAATAGTGTACACTATTTCAGAATAACAAACAGACCTAATGTGCACTGTGTCCATTGTGTCCTTTTTTAACTTACTATGTTGATAAAAGATTAAAATACTTTTAGTTTGCAAAAGTTATTTAATAAAAAAGCAACTATTATCTTCTTCATAACACTTTTCGAAAGTGAGTTTTTATCATATCGTGGTAATTATAATTTTATTATTAGGTAATTTTATACAATAAATACAATTAGTCATATATAATTTTAAAAAATTTCGTCAAGTGGCAGCATAAAAAATTTGTTGTTGGCAACTACGATTGGCACTAAAATGGTGCACAACATTCGACAGTAGTTTCCGTTTGCTATATAAAGACCAAGTTCGTTAGTATCTTTTTTTTCCTAAAAAACAAATTATACGCATCTTATAATTTAAATAATGTAAATGTCAAAATTACCGTGCATCTTATTTCTCGTTTAGAAACGCCTTTAACAAAAATTAAAGTTTGGATTATTTTAAGTATTTACAATAATGGCTCTTAATTATTCCAATGATGAAAAGGTGGATATGCTAGATATTTATTTTAAATCTAACAGAAATACAGAAACTGCAGCACTTGCATACGAAGAACAATTTCCGGAGCGGTAACAACCTAACCAAATACATTTTAGATTCTTAGTTACGAACTTGTTAGCCTATGGATTTTTTGTTAAACCGAATCCCAAAACTTATACAAAAAATAATGAAGCAAGAGAGGCGATTATAATAGAAAACGTTAGAGATGATCCCACAACATCGGTTAGAAAAGTGGAAGAACAGACAACAATTCCTAAGTCATCTGTGCATCGGTCTTTAAAACAACACCGTTTTCATCCATACAAACCACGTATTGTCCAGGGTCTTCAGGGGAATGATTTTAATAGACGAATCACCTTTAGTCAATGGTTTATTACCAAATGTCAACAGATACCCAATCTCCAATCCAAGGTTCTCTGGACAGACAAAACCCGGTTTACAAATTGTGGAATTTTTAATAGGCACAATTATCACTGCTGGGATACAGAAAATCCACATAATTTAGAAGAAAGACGGCTACAAACAAGGTTTGGCTTAAATGTCTGGTGTGGCATCATAGGTAATTTAAAATGCACCTTTAATTTACGTCTTACAATTAGATAAAACATTTATTTTTCTGTTTTAGACAACCGTTTAATTAGACCATTTATTTTTGAAGAAACTCTGAATGGAGATTTGCTACTCCTGCAAGAACAGATTTTACCGGCCATTAGAAATACAGTTCTGCCAAATGAAATGAATAATTTGTGGGTCCAGCAAGACGGATGTCCAGCGCACAGTACCAGGGAGGTGATGGAGGTCCTTAGAAATACCTTTAATAACAACATAATCGCTAATAATGGGCCAATTGCTTGGCCAGCTAGATCGCCGGACATTACACCCCTTGATTTTTACCTACTAATCGTGGCGACTATTGCGGTCCAGCAAAAATGAGGTGTACGAGTTTTCTCCGCCCGAAACTAGGCTGGAACTAGAACACAGGGTACGGGATGTGTTTGCTTCTATCAACCGAAACACGTTACGCCAAGTAACCCGCAAGGTGTTGGAAAAATGCGAGAAATGTGTGGAAAATGGAGGAAGACCGGTACTGTGATTTTATTTTCTTGTTTACTGATACATTTTTGTTTTACAGTTGTGTTTAATTATTATCAGTTTAAGGTAATATTAGGAAGTATTAATTTTTGCAAAAAGCATCACTTTTTATGTATAAGTTTTGAATTTCGCTCTCACAAAAGATCCATAGGGTAACAAGTTCACAAAAAATCTTAAATGTCTATGGTTAGGTTGATGCCGCTCCGGATGCGTATCATTTGGTTTTTATGAAACGGGGCGGCCATTACGCAGTCTAGTCTAAGCCTACTATCAAATAAACAAAAATTATCGTTTTTAGAGCTTAAGCAATCTGAAAACCAAGACTTGTTATGCATCAATGAAAAGCTCTTGAAGAGCTCTTTTCAAAAATGTAAAAATCCAATATGGCGTCCGTATGAAAATCCAAAGTTTGGGTAAATATCTCAAAAACAAATAAAGTTAGAAAAATATTTTTACTTAAATTAAATTTTTCTTAAAAACGTGTTCTAATAATGTAGTAATCTTAAAACCGTAAAATTGGTAGTTTGCGAGCTACAGGCAAAAGTTAAAAATGCACCATTTTGGTTTTTCTTAATTATCTCAAAAACCATAAAAGATAAATAAAATCTAAAAGTAGATTTAATTTTGCAATTAAATTGTCTAAAACTTTCCTAATTTAACCAACACTGTAGCTCTAATGGTTCCCGAGTTACCAATACATGTAGGCCCTATTTGGGACACACTGTATGTCACGTTTTCTATTAGCAGATCGTCTGCTGCGAGACCACGTGATATAAAAATCTGCTCGCTCCCCTTTCCTCAGAGATGTTAATAAAGAACTTTCATACCATACCCAAAGAGTATGGTATGAAAGTAGCAGACAAATTAAAGTTTGCCGAGTGGAAAAATTAAGTAAATATAACCAAAAATAAGTCACTGCTGTCAAAAAACGTGGAGGTTTGTAAATAATGTAAGCGTTTACTTGTAAAAGACTTTTTAAACAATCAAATCATTTAAGAAAATTTTTATTTTAAACAGCATAAATCATAATAAAATTAAATAATTACACAGGCCTACAAAAAAAGTTGTGTGTTGGAGTATTTTTTTCCGCTGAACAATGATCTAAAATCAGAATTGGGGGTCAAACAGCAAATAATCAAGAAAAGGCCTAATTTCAGATATTAACGTTTTTTTTAATTTAAAACTTAAAAACTATAAAAGATTAACAAAACTTTATTTAACATAAACTATGTATTTTTACAAGATCTTAAATTGAGGTTATATAACCTTTTTGTCTTAATGCAATATTTTTCAAGTTATAATCAAAAAATGACATTTTCCTTGCCGTGGTACAGAGCCCGCGTTCTCTCTAGTTACTTTTATAACATCGTTGCTTTTTGCGCTCTCTTTAAAATTTACCCCATTGCTACTGTAGCGTCACCCTAATTTAACGCATTTTGAAAAGCAGTTTTTCATGTTAAAGATAGTTTTTCTTCCTTCTACCCTCCATATATACAGGTCAGAAGTCCATTTCATTTTGGTTTGTACGTTCGTGAGGCACAAACATATAGGTATATTATTTTAAACCCCATTATATTTCATTTGTTATAACCACACACGCAGGAGAGGCTTTGCTTGTAACGAGTTTCCATGTTTGGTAATTTACCGACTACGCTAACGTGTTATCGTGTTACTCCTGAAAATATAAATTCGCTTCATAATTAGTAATGTATACGGACGGCACGGAACTCGAATAATTGTGTAAGTCTACAATCTAGTTAGTGGGGCGCTTTGTATTGGCAAAATGTTATTCTGCTGCATTAAAGCTTAAATTATAATTGCATCTTTGGCGTAGTTATCATATTACTCCCCATTGTTATTTATCTTAAAATGTATGTAAGTTATCTTAGTACCTACAAAGGGTTTACCAAACTTGATGGTCTATTAGTTAGGTCTGGAATTTTTTTATATTAAATGTATATCCAAGTTTTACGTCCACTATTTAAAAATGTCACTTTCTTGTCTTGTCTTGCCCAAAATGGGAAGAGAAACAACTGTTTGGTTGCCCGCTTCTGCGGGCGCCAATTGCAAATAAATACTTTGAGAGTATGAAGTGGCTTTATGCTTTCCTTCTAAATGTTATTTTTTTTCCTGGGAGCCGTCTAGATTTACTACCAGAGTAGGGTGGGCCGAAAATGGTCGAAAAAATTAAACTTTCTAAATATGAAAGGCGATAGTGCTCAAAAGATGTCTAGTTATGTTTTGGTATATCACACGAAAAATAGGCCGGATTAAAAAATATTTAACCGGGCCCCGGGGGCCCAAAAGGGTCAATTTTTATTTCTGTGAAATTTGAACACGAGTAGTAAAATTATGATACCTTACGTTATATTAAATATGTTTAAAAAAATTGGGGTATCTAGATAAAATTTTAGCCGTGCCCCGAGCTCATAATGAAAATATATATGTGATTAGTGAGAAATGTATTTATTTTTTGTGCAGCTCTTCGCTTGTTTGGTATTTAAAAAAATATAATTTTATAATGAGATGAGTAACTTATATAGAACAAAATATTTTTAAATATCAAGCAACATAGAACTCACCACGTGGAGGTGGCTGCACCCCGAGTTCCTCCCGCCCTTCATCCCATTTGTATTAGTAGTAATCATTTTCGTTGCAGAAAAGTACTGCGCTTTGTTATTAAAATACTGCAGTTCTTTACGAGCTCCTACTTTTGCACATATATTTTATATATTCCACATATTAAAAGCATGGGATCTAAACTCTGGTAGGCGGAAATTGGCGAAATGCTGAATTTTCTGAATCAAAAATTTTAAATCTTCTTCTGATTTATCCATGGTAATCGGATGTTCTGTTATGCAATATTCCGACCATTCTATTAGATCAATATAGTGCTGAGCACTTAAATTAAGTTTGGGAACTCTAAACATCAAAATGTGATGGTTTATTATTTCTTGCTTTTATAATTCTACTAACAGCAAGTTCCCGAATGTGTTTTTGAGGATCTGTCAACATTGCAAAAAGCAAATTTTCTGGATGAACAAAACAAGAGTAACCCTCAATAATTTTGTCAAGAATGCTTCTTACGCGGTCTGGGAACTGTCTTGTAATACTGACTAGCTTGAATGCATGACGAGCTCCTTCTATGTAAGCTTTAGACTTAATATCAAACCACATTGGAGCATATACTTTAATCACAAATGTTGCTGGGAGCTCGAAGATTTTCTGGGGGATTCTGTTGTGGCAATATATAAGCGTAAAACTCTGTTGTTTGTATCCATCTAAAGAGCATTTGACCTGGATTTCTTTGGATAAATTTCTGGGACAATTTCCATTTTTTACCTTCAAATAGTCAGGTACTGTTGATCTGTACTGAGGTCTTTGCATCAACTTCAGCAAATCGGTGTCGATTTCCTGAATTTACAATGGGCAACATTTCACATTCATTCAAAGTGCACCTATCAAACTGAAAAATTATATGCCCTTGTATGTCCGTCCAATTTTTTAACAAATGCGGGGTCATTTGTTAGCGTAATAAGACATATAGCCCACTAAAGGCCTTCCCAAGCGTTCTTCAATCAGGCGAATTACACCTCCTTTCCAGCCCGTATTAACGTTGGAAGTCACTGGCGTGGTGGCTTTATTTCACTTTATTACCAATATTGTTTTCGACAATTTATTAATACCATAAAAAATATATATATATATATATATATATATATATATATATATATATATATATATATATATATATATATATATATATATATATATATATATATAATATTAATTATATAATTATAATATTTTAGACTAAAGGAACTACCATAATTAATACTTTTTTTGTTTTAAAGCAACGGGGGCCCGTCAAATATTGAAATATATTAACTAATTTTTTTTTTATAGACTCAGGATTATGTAAGAAAAGTGAATTTAACTACTAAGCATAATTTTTTTACAAAAAAAATAAGACCCCTTTTGGGGTCCCAGGGGCCCGGCTAAATATTTTTTAATCCGGCCCATTTTTTGGGTGCAAAGCTAAATCCATCATATGCAAGTTTTACACGCTACTTCACTTGAGATTTCCGAAAAAAAAAATTCGGCCCACCCTAACCAGAGGCAGCGCAGCCTCCTGGGCAGTTTGTGCCTAATTTTCCATTTTCTTTTATACCAATCCGCCCACTAGTCTTGTTTCTTTCACAAGTCTGTATAACCCCAAGACTGGTTGATTGATATATTTCTGTGGGCTCATTTTCGGCTGCCCAAATAATGCCTTTCATTTGTGGTTCAACGGTTTACATTCGCACAGGATGTGGTAGGCTGTTTCTTTTCCCTCATTGCACATTCTGCAACTTGTGTCCCCATTGAGCCTATCTTGTGTAGGTGTCCTCTTAGATTATCGTCCCTGTTAGCAGCCCTACTGTTATGCGAAGTCTTTTCCTACTTTGTCTAAGTAGTTCTTTCTTTGATCATTTAAATGGGCACTTTATGAAGCTTTTTTCATCTTTTATTTTACTGATGCCGGACCAGTATTCTATTCCCCAGTTTGCCCCCGTGGTGTGGTTTTGGTCACTCCAAGGGCAGGTTCTGGTCCAAAGTATTAAATGTCTCGCTAGCTCATCCGCCCGATATTATATTTTTAATAAAACACCATTAAAAAAATATATTATTGCCGATTTTCTCATTTTCCGATCATCAGCTATTTTTTTTTTAATTTCATATTTAAAATCTTCATAAATAATCCTAAAACTTTTCTATTAAACACTTTTTTGTTTTTCTTCAAATAATATATTTAAAAACAGGCCGAATTATAAGGAAAAACCCTGTACCTTGGTTCTTTGTTCTGTAACAGCAGTTCTTTGTGACATCTTTGTCCACCATACCAGTGATGCGTATGTTATTATAGGTCTTACCACCATGGTGTACATATAACTAGTAAACGATGTTTGATTTTAGGCCCCACGTTCTTTTTTATGAGCGCGTCTGATTAACATAAGAGCCATCTCCACTTTCTTATTTTCTGTATATGTTGGTTCTAGTATACTGGGTGTCCGGAAATGAAGATGAAATATTTTAAGGTACGATTCTACATAAAAAGATATGAAATGCTTCCAGAGGGAGCTACAGGCCCTAGAATGGTGTCATAAAAGTAATTTTTATTTAATTTATTAGGATCCACTAACAATACAGGAATTAACTCCTACGTATAAGTTAGAGTAATTAAAGGTCACTTTTTGAAAATATCAGGTGACCCATATTGCAACTGAACATTTTTACGTAAAAAGGTACCCTTGGTATAAAGTCGTATAGTCAACGGTTTTCGAGGTAAACGGACTTAAAAGGACGACTGCAGTGCGTAAATACAGTTAACATAGGTGATTTTAAAAATGTACCCAATGTAGTAAGTACCAGTAAATTTGTTTTTCTTTTTGGCAATGGGTGTAAAAGAATAATTACATTTAAAAATAGTATTCAAGCATCTTCTTATTTTTATTACCCAGCCTGTTTACTGTATTTACGCACTGCGGTCGTCCCGTTTATCTCGAAAACCGTTGACTATACGACTTTGTACCAAGGGTTCCTTTGTACGTAAAAATGTTCAAAGAAACATAATTTATTTAAAAGATAGCAAAAATACACTCGGCGAAAAAAAATATGACTCTAAATAACTAACCACCCCTTTCTTCCCACGCCACTGGTGACCCTGATATTTTTAAAAAGTGACCTCCAATCACTCTAACCTATACGTAGAAGTTAATTCCTGTATTGTAAGTAGATCCTAATAAATTAAATGATAACCACTTTTATGACACCACCTTCAAGGGCCTGTAGCACCCTCTGGAAGCATTTCCGGACCTATGCTAATATGAACTTTTTTCATATCTTTTTATGTAGAATAATACCTTAAAATTTTTTATCGTCATTTCCGGACACCCTGAATATATACATATATAAATATACAGGCTGTCCGGAAATACCGTTTGAATAATTGTAGGGATGATTCTACCAGTTAAATTATGAAAAAAAGTTCATATCAATATAGGTCCGCAAATACGTCATAAGGTTGCTATGGCGATTCAGAGATGGCACCAGAATATAGGGGTTTTACTTGATATATCTCTGGTACCCTTTTAGAGGGTCATCTGAGTTTTGGCATATGAATAGCTTTTAATAGTAGACACTTTTCAGTGTTTTTACTAAATTATTTTTTTAATCAGGGGCGTACCGAGAGGGGAGTCCTCGATTTAAGTTGCCCAAAAAAACCATTTTTAAAAAATTTAAAAGGGCCAAAAAAATTTTTTGAAATTTTTTAAAGGGGAATTTAAATAATTAAAAATGTTTATTTTAATTATAATTTTTAATATTATATATATATATATATATATATATATATATATATATATATATATATATATATATATATATATATATATATATATATATATAAAAACAGTGTGTCGCATTTAAGATGAATACACCCTCTTTGTCGCTATTTTAAGAAGTTGAGATTTGCATTTTTGCACAGTTATACAGACTCAGAAACAGCATTTTTGTATGTACTCAATTTAAATGTAAAGTGGAAACCCAGCCTGCTATGATCGTCAAACAAGACAAAGTGTCAATATTTTGCTTCGCGTTAGAGATACTAAAAAATTTTTATTGGGAAAAGTTGTTTAGAATTAAATTTTGATCCCTAATTCCGAGTTTCGTGAAAAATCGAATTTTTACTTTTTTCAGCTGGTGTTAATTCGAAATAAAAGTTTAAAATAATAATACTAAATATTTTATTGAACAAATACTAATTGTAATTATCGAATGTTGTCTCTCTCTACTAATCGTCCATCCATTCGGATACATTTCTCAATTCTTTTACGATTGTGATTTGCTACCTTCTCAGTTCGGGCACGCGTATTTCACGACAGACTTGTCTTATTCTATCAAAAAGTTCATCTCGATTTCCCGGGGCCTGATTTGTAAATTTTTGTTTAACCATTCCCCAAAAAAAAATCCAGGGGTGTGACATCTGGGGACCCCCCAAATAGAACAAAAGGACTGTTTCTTCCTATCCAACGTAAAGGAAAATGTTCATTCAAACCCTTGCCGAACAATTCTGGAATTGTGGATTGATGCACCATCTAACTGCAAATACATATCCTGTCTAACATCAAGGATCTTCAATTGCATCCCAAAATTCCCCGTTTAAGAAATTTTTCGAAACGGTTGGCATTTAATGAGTTATTGAAGAAAAAAAAGGAAAATTTTTCGCTCTCCTAATATTCCACACCATACATTCACCTTCTGTGAATATTGGGTCTTTGCAATTTATAACCCAATGCGGATTTTCGGAAGCCCAGCATCTACTGTTTTGAGAAGATACCACTCCGTTACTGGTAAATGTAGCTTCATCAGTAAACATAATCTTTTTTAAAAAAATTTCCCGGGCATTTAAAAAAATTTCCTTGGGCCCAGTAACAATAGTCTAATCTTTTTGCATGGTCACCTTCCCTCAAAGTATGTAGGAACTTTGGTTTGAAAGGCTTTATTTTGTGACGAATGAAACATCGCCTAATTTTATCCTTATGGTAAATTTATTTCGGATGCTTTATTTCTAAGCCCCGAGTATGGATTTACTCGATTTGCTGCCAAAATTTTTATTATCTTCAGGGTGTGGCGTATTCGACGGGGTTGGACTATTCTAACAACACTACCAGTTGCATTGAACGAGCAAATACGTCGGCTGCAGTTGTATGGCTGATAGGGTCTCGTTGGGGATGTCTTAGGTTAAACTCTGCAGTAACTTCTCGCTACTTCGATGAAAATCTCCAAATAATCGGATTATTTCAATTTTTTCTTTTAAATTCAAACGCATTATGATCACTGACTGACTCTACTAAAAATAAACAACGTTTTGTCACGTTGACGTTTCAGATAAATACATGTTCTGTTACCATGGTACTAATACGGGTAGAATTAACACAAAAAAACTGAAAAAAGTAAAAATTTGATTTTTTTCACAAACTCGGAATTAGGGGTCAAAATTTAATTCTAAACCACTTTTCCTAATATTTTAGTATCTCTAACGCGAAGCAAAATTTTGGGACACTTTGTCTTGTTTGTACGATCATAGCAGGCGGGGTTTTCCCACTTTACATTTAAATTGAGTAAAATACAAAAATGCTGTTTCTGAGTCTGTATAACTGTGCAAAAATGCAAATCTCAACTTAAAAAGGACAATATGAGGGTGTATTCATCTTAAATGCGACACACTGTATATATATATATATATATATATATATATATATATAGAAAAATTATTATTCTCGCCTTTTAAAAAATGCCGGAATACCGTTTTGCTTGGGCGACCATGAATGCACTAGTTTGTTTAAAGAGTGTTTTCTCGAAAACGGCTAGCCTGACAAGTTTTCAACAAAAATACATATTTTATGTTATTTATACCGCGAAATTAGAATTTCTAAAGAATATTGCAAAAATATGACGTTTAATAAAAATGTGAATAAATTAAATCGAGGCATCCCCTGTGGGCACGCCCCTGATTAAAAAACTAATTAAGTAAAAACATTGACAAGTACCTACTATTAAAAGCAATTTATATGCCAAAACTCAGGTGACTATATGAAATGGTTCCAGAAATATAAAATTAAACCTATATACTCGGTGCCATCTTTGAATCGCCATAGCGACCTTATCACGCATTTGCGGAGCTGTTTCCAAAAACCTCCAGATGGAATAGGCTATTGACTTTGTTAAAAAAAGGATTAAGAAAACTATAACGTGTGTAAATGTATCGTAGGTTTAACAGACCCTAAAATATTAAAAAAAAAACTGCTGAGAGCTACCATTTTAAAAGGTTGTGTTTTTGAGATAGGGGTGAATTTGCTCCCTATTCAGTTTTTTAATTTTAACTCAAATTCCATGTACATTTTGTACATAGTCGTTAACAAAAAAGTTTTATATTAAACTTCCTATCGTAATGTCACCTTCTAAAGGCAAAAGTGATAAAAATACATTCAAAAAACAAAGCAAAACAATGTAATGTATATCCAAGTTTTACGTCCACTATTTAAAAATGTCACTTTCTTGTCTTGTCTTCAAATCATCAAAAAGATGGAAGAGAAACAATTGTTTGGTTGCCCGCTTCTGAGCGCCAATTGCAAAATTCTAAATACTTTGAGAGTATATGGTGGCTTAATGCTCTTCTGTAAAACTTCTAAATGTTATTTTTTTTCCTGGGAGCCGTCTAGATTTACTACCAGAGGCAGCGCAGCCTCCTGGGCATTTTGTGCCTAATTTTCCATTTTCTTTTATACCAATCCGCCCACTAGTCTTGTTCCTTTCACAAGTCTGTATAACCCCAAGACTGGTTGATTAATATATTTCTGTGGGCTCATTTTCGGCTGCCCAAAAAAACAAAAAGGAAAAATAGTTTTTTTTATTTTTTTTTAAATTTTGCTCTATAACTTTCCACGTGAATTTAGGGAAAGGTGTTGAAAAAAAAACTGTAAGTATTTTTTGTAAAACAATTTTTGGCAAAAGTCCCTAGGATTTGTAGTACCGAGATATGATTTGACTCTCATCGTTTTTTGCTCTAATTTTGAATGTTTTTTTTTTAACTTTGTACTATAACTTTTTCCCTGTGGGTTCAGGTTTATACAATATGGCATAAAAAAGGAAGCTAATATCATGGCCTCTAAAACAGTGTCTGGCAAAGTACGCAGAAGTAATAGTAACTGAGATATGATATTTTAAATTTGGCTACTACTAGGATTGGAAAACTTTGGAACATGGATAACAATTTTTATTAAACCATCTGCGCCGCAAGGTTTGCCTAATAAAATAGCCTATTAAAAGATGAACTATGGCTGCCGGAAGTTGGGATTAAGTTGCTCTATCTTTTGCAAAGAATGTATGAGCGTCAATTGTGAGATCGCTGATGTTACTGAGTTATTATAAAATAATATACTATTATTAAAAAAAGTATACTTTATTTAAAAAAAAAATACTTGGTACAACAGTAAAAAGGTGGCAAAAATAGGGAAAAGTAGTTTACTGATAAAAATGTAAAAATTAAAAAAAAAACGTAAAAATTATTATTTTTTTAATATCTCAGTTACTATTAATCCAAACACTTTTCTCGGGCACTCGCACATTGTATCGAACGAAACCAACAGAGAAAAAGTTATAGCAAAAAGTTAAAAAAAAAACATTTTAAATAAGAAAAAACGATAAGCGCCAAATTTGAAAAACCTTATCTCGGTTACTACAAATCCTACGGAGTTTTACCAAAATACCGTTTTAAAAACTTGATAATAGCTTTTTTTCTGTGAAGCAATACCTCTACCCAAATTTACGGAGAAGCAAGTTATGGGGCAATATTTTAAAAATCAGAAAATTGCATTATTTCGTTTGTTTGCATGTTTTCTTAAACATATTTTTGTTAATAAAATTTCACTTAAGAATATAATACTTCAATAGAAAATTTCATTTTAAACATTTTTCAGTTAACATCTGTGTACAAAAAGAGCATTGAATCAAAGTTTAAATTAAAAAACTTAAAAGTAGAAAAATTCACACCTATCTTAAAAATGCACGCCTTTAAATGATAGTATTCCACGGTTTTTTGATGCTTTAAAGTCAATTGAACGTATAAAACAATAAAACCTCTTTGACGTTGTAGTTTCTTTCTAAAGTTCTTAAAATTCTACAAAATGCCCTTTTAAAAGTTTTTCTTTTTTTTTTTTTAAACAACATTAAAAAGTAATAAAGCTACAAGGTGCGCTCTCATATTTTTCATCAGAAAAAACTTTAATTTGTCAGATAACCTAAAATGCAAATTTGCGTGGCAACCGTGGGTACTTTTTACTAACCCTGAATATTTTGTTTTAAATGTCAATTGTCTTGCGACTTTCCTTTACTTTTTTTTTCAAAATATTGCTAGCCTGTGTATTACCTTCTTGTATATTTTTAATAGTAAAAAAGCGAAGAAACTCCTCATTAATTTGACGCAGGTACTTAAAAGGGATAAGGAAGATTTACTATTTGAGTAGAACTGTAAATGTCTTTTTTAGGATTCATCAAATTCTTAATCTCGCGAGAGACACAGCGCGTCTTTTAATGGAACTTTGTAATTAAACAGAGTGTTTTTAAAAGAAAACATCAGCGCAGACAGGATTTTACGTAATAAAAGTGGACAAGTTTTTTGGCTGTATCATTATTTAGCTGATGTTGCAGGATATATTTAGCTTTATTAATTGTTAGGGATAACCTGAAGACAAGACAGTAATTTCTTTAACTAAATGGACTAAGAAAGTTACTAAAAGCGTTTGTTAATGTTATGATAACATTGAATTTTCATTGCGTTGGTTTGAATGATTTGATTTTAATTAATTATTTACTCATTGAGCACTATGGAGCAATGGGTCGGCACTGCCGACCCTGCCGTCCCTGTAAAGCCGCCACTGCTGTGTTTATTTTATATCCCTTTTTAACCTTTGGATAAAATTTCCAAATAGGTATTCATTATTGCAGCCTACAATAATCTCGCTATCACGTGTTTAACCGGTAAGTGATCACGTTTACATCGCACACATTTTCTTTTATTGTTTTAAAAATATATTTAAAAAAATAATAATAAATTGCATCTCGTAAAATCGTAAGAACTTAAACTTAGAACAATAAAAATAAATTACTTTCAATAATAACCGTTGTTACAAATATTTGTTTATTTTAAATTTCAAAAATGTCAGACGTAGAAGATGCCGATCCCGAATATGATTTGAAACGAATTAAAAATAGCAGAGCTCAATTAAAGGCCGAATTGACGCGTTTTCAAACATTTTTAACTAAGTTTAATGTTGCAAATCAACCTTGGGGCTTTTCTTAGCATACCCTTGCTAGGTAAAATCACAAACATTTTCCACTCACAAGGAGAGTTAGTTAGTTAGCCAAATTAATCACTTGATTTTTTTTAATCCGATGCACGGTTTTTGCTCAAAAAAATAAAAAGCGTTTCTCTGAATGATCGAAACAAAAGAATGTTACCATGCAGAGAAATATCTATATTTAATTTTTCTAGTTAAAAACCGTGCGTCAGACTAAAAAAATTATGAGCAATCTGCTGACCTCTTGATTTTTTTTAGTCCGATGTATGGTTTTCACCTAGAAAGATTGAGTCTGGATAATTATCTGCTTGATGATATTGTTTAGCAATATTGGCATGATCAGGCAGAGAAACGGTTTTTATTTTTTAATCCAAAACCGTGCGTTGAATTGATAAAAGTCAAATTATTAACTTTGCTTAAAGATGATTATGGAATTTTAAAAATATTTTTTATTTTAAGAGCAATCAGTGGTGTACCATCAATGTCTGAAAAAATAGGTAGGTCAAATTCTATACGAAAGCCACTGGTGAAAATAAAAAAAAAATGTGGTACACTTAAAAATGCCTCTTAATACATGATATTAAGTGTGCCAAATTTCATTAAAATATCTAAAGTGGTATTACAGATATTAATAATAAATGATTTATTTTTGAAAATTTTGACACTCTGTATCTCAAAAGTTAAGACGTGCAGGACATACGTTCATATAAAGTTTTCTTCTTAAAATGAACCCAAAAATTGCCTTCCTAAATATTGACGTTCAATTAGAAAAAAACCTGCATAATGTAAAAAAAATACCAACCATAATATTTTATTTCTTGGTAAACAGTTGATTTTATCGATGTCAATCAAGAATACCTTATTTTAGTTAAAAATGAAAGCTATCCAAAAATAATATTGTTGAGCCTTTATCATACAGGGTGTTAAAAAATTGCTATTATTGTGTCAGAGCTAGTCCGTCCCTGGCAAACTAAATAAGCCAAACATGATTTAATGGGTTCATTCATTTAAAGAAGAATTATCCAGTAACCATCATATTAAAAATATATTAATTTACGCCTAGTATTTTAAAAGTTATAAAAAACAGGATTTCCAGGAGCGTCCGTTGTGTGCCTGTATCTCTGTAGGGAAGGTTCGTGGGACAAAAGTTTATGGCAAGTTGTCATAATATTTTTAGGTTTTCTATTAGATTACAAGAGATTGCCTACATATTCTGGGACACCTTGTATATTTAAAAATATTTTTAAAATATGCACCACTATCGGCCGAGTGATGATCGCGTTGTTAAATTTAGTAATGGACTTAGCAATTGTTAAAAGTTAACATTGGTTTAGAAAGTTTAACAAAATGTCATATTTTGACAGGTTGCCTACTAAAATCATTGAATAACACTGACAATGACGTTTTGTTAAACATTCTAAACCGTTGTTAACTTTTAATAGTATATTAATTATTATTGTTATTATTACAAATATTAGCACTTTCTGGGGGTAAACTACCTTAAATATTTTGTACATCGGAATTCGTCTAGTTTGGCCACAAATAACTTGTGTATTTGGAATAAATAGAACAAAACAAAATAAATTTTTCCAAAAAATTTTAATAAAAGTTTTTAAAACAATTACTAAAACTGAGACCTAAACTAAAGCTTCATCCCTAAACTGTTTTGGCATGTTTTATACAAGTTTTATTGATCCTCTTCTTTTAAAGTCAACACGTTTGCAAGGTTAATTGGCAACTTTTTTTTATTTAAAAGAATTTTAATTGACTTTTATTAGTTTTATTTAAAAAAATTAAAAAAAAATTCTAATAAAAAGATATTCGGTACTAAAATTGACAAATCTAATCGTAATAGCTATATGTATGTCATTGTTTAGCTTGCACAGTTAAACAGAGAAATAGTAACAACTACTGGCCTCATGTTATTTAATGAAATAAGCATTGTTAGTCAATATTTTTAGTTTTGTTATTACACATATAGAACTTTGATGAACATTTCCGTGTGTACTCGGCTAAGACACAGAGTACCAAAAAAGCAATTATAAATTTCTCAAATAGAAATCTACATGGCCATAACAATCTTGATTTAGGTACATTGATATCCAATAGAAAACTTGAAGGTTTGAAAGCAAACCATTTCCTTTTTTGTCAGGAGCTAAACCGCTCTTTTCGACTGCAGGCGTTTTCGCTTACGATGGAATGCTGACGCAAATTCGAGTATTTACTCGCTCAGCGTTTCAATTTTTATTATATTGATTTTATAAACACCAAGTTAAAGAACCCGTATTTTTGGTAAACTATGATAATATTGAAGCGCTAAATGCAAAAGCAGACATTCGACACATAAGTCAATTTGAGTAAAACGCAATAAACCTGTAATTTACTTATTTGTTTGTCAATCCACTTGCAATTTGCACATGTACTTCTAATACTATTTCTAAATACAAACCTATTGGAATCAAAAATATTTTATTCATCAGTTAGAATATATTTTGTTATAAAAATTACGTATGTCTCGTTTTGCATCTGAGACGTTCAATTGTCTGCTTATGCTCCCAAGTTAACTGCATATGTCTGATTTGCATCTGTGGAATATCAGTAGTAAAATGGAGTTTCAACAATAAAGAATTTGCAAAAAATGTCATTTCATATTATTTATTTTAAGTAAAATACAACATAAGCAATTCTAGATTTTTAAATCTGGGTCCTCAGTATCAGATAAAATAACTAAATCATCATCAGCAGGACTGGATTCTTCTGGTTTATCTCTTTCTTCCTTGAAAGCATTTTTGAAAAAGTAAAGACGTTCGTCCTTTGCCCATTCAGCTCCATAGTGTTTCGTTAACAAAGATGAAATACTTTTTACTTTGTCGGGCTTAACACTTCTTCCCACAGTCATTGGTTTTTTTAACTGTAAGTAACTAATTTTCTTCCCTTTCTTACAGATACCTTTAGCAATAGAAGTATTATTTTTGTAGAACTGCTCTCCTGTGACCAGAACCGATCCGTTGGTGGCTTTTGAAAATATGATTCGTTTGGCTGGTTGAAAACGGAAATGCCAGGAACCGGGATTTTTAATCAGATTTTGCAGTTCATCTTTCCAGTTAAAAACCTGGTAATCTGTCCCCATCTTCAGCACTGTAGAATAATCCTTAATGATATTAATGTACGTTTCCGGGTTAATTACAGTGGAGCATCTCTTAACTTTTTTCTCTATTTGGCCAAATACTCGGTCGGGCGGGAGAAATGAATGACCAACAACTGGAAATACAAGTTCTACGTATTTTATCTGGGGCAAAGCACAGCACTGAAGCCAGTATACTAGCATGCCAACCATGGTGCTATTTTTGTTTTGCCCCCCGCAACCATCTGCTACCAAGCGTACTTTTTCTACATGTTCATCAAATTTAAAATTTTGAAGTGTATAGAACACTGCGGAAACTATCTCATTTGAGCTTCTTTGACGGTCTGTCTCTGTCCATAAAAATGACTTCGTAGTTCTGGGGTTAAGTTGTGATTTTGAGTTTCCACTTACCACCGTAAAATTATACAGGTTTATCTGCATGCTAAAATAACAAGCCTGGTCAGGTATCTTTGGCAGTGGTAAGTTCTTTTGGCAGTCAAAAGAAAATATTGCCACTGTGGGATCATCCTCCCTTAATAGATCATAGAACGCTTTGCTGCGTAATTTGTGTACTCGTTGTTCTGTCATCGCCTTTAGTTTTTCTTGTGGATCAGTAATGTTCTTGATTTTTTCAAGAAATTTTAGGCATACTGAGCAGACATCTACCTTTGGAGATCCAAAGCCAATGTTGTATTGCCGTACAAAAATGTTTCTAAAGAAACACTCTTTAACTTTTAGATGATCTTCTACATGAGAATTGTACATCTTCCATAATTTGACAATATTTAGTTCACAAGGCAAGTATCGCTTGACAACAGTTTTGTTCCTTGCATAATGAGTTTCACAACATGTAAGAGATTCAATAAAATCGTTTATAGCTCGACGTTGTTGAATTGTCTTGTGTGACACCCTATCACCTCCTCTTCTGTCCTTTGGACAAGTTCCGGTCTCGTGAAATTTCTTTAATATTCGTTCAACTCGGTTTTTTCCTACACCCAATATGGCCACAAATGTCTTTTTGCACACAGGAATCATACCTTTTGAAGTTTTGATTTTGTATTTTACACTAACTGCTTTTGGTTTATTCCGAACATTCACTTTGTTTTGGCAACCGGCTCTTTTTGGTTTATTTGTCTCACAATGTTTTAAAATAAACATGTCCTGGCAGTATTTGGACTTGCTCTCATAAAAACTCTCATTAAACTTTCTAATCTCTGTCATAGTCAATAACAAACACTGCATTAATTGTGTTTTATGACCGCATGTAGGAAATTCTGGAAGGCTTTTGCGCGAATATCTGCAAAATTAAATTACCTAACTTAAGAAAAACCCAACAAAGACTTCTAGAATAACATACCTTTGAGTCTTAGCTATTTCCCTTTTCCATTCTTGCCTGTTTACAAGTTTTTTACGGCCCTTACCGGAAGGACATGGCACAATTTTAATGTCACTATCCATGCTTCTACTAAATCGTAAGATATTATATAACTTTTTAATATTCTTATTAAAGGTTCTGAGACACTTCTTGTTTTTTGGCTGTTTTGGTTACAATAACAAACTAGACTGCAAAACAAATGCGTTTCTGCCATGTGATCGTGAGATCACATGACAGAAACTCAGCCACCGGATTGGCTGAATGCAAATGTCTGCTTTTGCATATGAATTTCCGCTCCGAATGTCTGCTTTTGCATCTGAACTAAAATTTTCCATTGAAATAGTAGCTTCATTTGTCGTTTTATGCACTTAAGGATCGGTTTAGTGGATTAATCGGCCATTTTAGGTCCGGAATACATAACTAACTCATTTTTTGTAAAAATGTCGGATGTCTGCTTTTGCATTTAGACGCTTCATTTAATAAATAAGCTAGTATTTTCGATGTTTCACTCCATGTCGCATGATACAAGCCGCACCGATCCGCTGACTGTTAGATAGGTGACGAGACTGTGCGACACATTAAATCTTGTGGAAAGGTGACACATGAGGCCGGCAAGAACAATCAACATAAAGCAATAGGAAAGGAGAATTTTTTTGTCGCTTCGTGTTTCTTCAATTGAAAGACAGTATTGCCCCAGTGGAATTGCGCCCCAAGGTTTAATAAATTAGATTTCTTGTATACAGCGCCAATGCAAGAAAAACATTGCAGAGTTCACTAACTGGCCTTTTTACCGGTCAAATTTTTCATATTTAGCACAACATTGTGACTTAAAATCGTTTTTTTTTTTAATTTAGGATGTCGATGAATCAGCTATAAATATTTAAACCGATGTTGTTGTTAACCAATGAATTGGTTATAAATATTTATAACACCAAAACATTTAAAAGATTTATTCTTTTCAATATGAACACCTCACGCAAGTGGATAACTGGTTCCAGCTATAAATTTCGGCGTATTATTGTGGCATAATATATTCTGGTTAGTGTCCCAATATTTTAAAAATATTTGTTTCTTTTCTTATCCATCTCTTTGTAACGCAATCGTAACATGTGCGACATCTCAAATTAATTTTTATAGTTCTAAAAAATATATTTTTAAGTCACAAAATAGGTTTTATAGAATACCAAAATAAAACTTTATTTTTGGTATAAATTCACCCCTTAATGGCATCCTTAAACAGTTATAATATACTGCAATGACGACTGAATCTGTTTAAAATTTAAATGTAAAAAAAGTTTTCCAATAATCGTCCTAAAAACTCAAGAAAAACCCCTCCAAGAGATCAACTTTCCTCTTTGAGAGCACGTCACACAAGAGGCCAGGTTGGTCCAGCACTAGATCGATCCCAATGCGCAGGCGAGCCTATCCCGGAGTCGGAGAATGGCAACGACAACACGGAGCCACACAGTTCGCTCGGGTCTTTACTCCGGGTAAGAGTGGTGAATCCGGTGCGATTGTGGGTTAAATCTCAAGACGCAAACTGACAGTTTGGGTGCATATCAAGGTTACGTCATAGCAGAGTCGGTTCTCTTACCTCTGTAAACAATTGTATTGTCGTAGTGACTTGATGCATTAGCAGGTGCGCTAGATTATGATTGACAGTTAAGTGTTATTAGAAAATATTTCGTAAATTTGTGGAGTTTATGCAGGTAAGGTTATGTTAACCTTGACTGATATAACTTGAAATTAATAATTAATGTTATTAAAAATATTTATTTAACATTTACTGAATTCGATAATTTGGCTCATTTATAAAATTGACATAAATAAATTTATAAATGTTTAGTTTTTAGATTATTATATTAAAAACTACATATCGTACTGTATATCTACTGTATAATCTGTACTTTTTTTACAATGACTATAAGTATGATTGACACTTTCTTATTCTATTAAGGTAATTAAATATATATATATATATATATATATATATATATATATATATATATATATATATATATATATATATATATATATATATATATATATATATATATATATATATATATATATATATTTTATAAATATATTATATTTTTATTAGAAAGGTTTGTGGTCTTTCTTCAAAATTAAAATTAGTTTGAAAAAATAAGTAATTTTTTTAGATAAAATATCTCCAAAACCGTCAACATCTAATATAGGATATACATAAAAGTTGTTTAGAATTTAATGTGGAATCGAAATATAAAAAAATATACAGGGTGTTCTATTTAAAATAAAAATGATACCCGTATCTCCGTAGGGCCTGCAGATTCTTTTCCCCAAAATATTCCTTATACTCAATCCTAATTCTTGGCAAGAACGCCGTTGCGGAAGAGATATTTTGGCGAAAAAGACAATTTACTGCAGGTACCACTACCGGAAGTACGGGTATCAGCTTTTTTATTTTAAATAGAACACCCTGTATATTTTTTGATATTTCGATTCCACATTAAATTTCAAACAACTTTTATGTACATCCTAAATATAAAAAATTTAGAATTTACCTATTTTTAAAATTTGTTAATTTTGATAATACATTTTTTTTATTTTGCTTGTTCCACTGGCCAATATTATTTTTAAATATTCTATCCATCTACCACAAAAGCCGGCGCCGGAAAACGCAAAATTGGTTATAACAAATCACCTAAATGCTAATCCATTTTAATCGCTAGAAATAATATTAAGTTAGCCATGGTCAATATACCTGTTCTTTTAAAGGGCTTTGGCTAAGTAAGCTTTGATAAGCAAATGAAAACGACAATATGCCTCCATTTAAATTATTTTATGACAATGTGGTTATTTTATTTTAAAAAATTACTATCCTGCTTTATTTGCAGTTTTATGAACTAAACCAAAACTAAAATATTCTGCAAAGGTTATTTACTAAAATCGAACAAGGTAATCTACTCCTCATTTACTGTAAATGTATTTACAATAAAAGAAGAGTTAAACACGTCTATGCGCAGCGATACACCAATCGCCCTTAGCTTTGAAAACTTACTTTTTGTGGTTTGTAGATTATTTTAAGAAGCATTCAGATAACAATAATGACGAACATAGGTTTATCATAAGCAAGTAGTCTGAAATAAATATATTGTCCTGGTTAACTTAGATTAATCGGTTTTTATTCGTCAAATAAAGGATCTAATGGGTGTAAACGGAGAAAGGACAAGGTAAATTTTTTAAAAACATGGCTTCAAGTCTTTTGAATGACAGATACATCACCATTTGGGCGAATGATTTTAGTAGACGACAGATATACTGTATACTGTTTTCTGAAGAATCGAGATTTGCAAATTTAGATACTGGGCTACAGAGAATCAGCATTTATTTAGAGAAGAACCTTTTCAATAACGTTTTGGGGTTAATCTGTGGCTGGGCGTTGTAGGACCCATTTTTTTTTCAACAACCACTAGATGCGGAACAATATTTGTTGTTTTGTAAAATGAAATTAAAAATTTTATACAAAATCTTCCACTGGCCAAAGCTCGAAATGTAATGTTTCAACAGGACAAAGCACCAGCTCATACATATGAAGCTAACTGGATTGAGACAAGTGGTCCTGTTAGGTGGCCAGCAAAATAGCCAGATTTAATACCACTATCTATTTTTTACTGGGCTATAAAGGAAAAATTGTATTACGCCACCGGAAATCTTAGAAGATTTAAAGTTCAGTGGCAAAAAATTACAATGGCAATTAATAATACTCCTATTAAACATAGAGAGAATGTTGTGCGAAAAAATTTATGTAGCAGAATGGTGGTCAATCATTTGAATTACAAATGAAATTTGACTTTTTTTTTATTGTAAAAAATGTTAATGCCAGAATTAAGAAATGTGATTCCGTTTATGCTTTATTTTTAAATTTAAAAAAATCATTTTTTTATCAGAGCCAAGGCTTTTTAAAAAAGTAGCTATATTGACCATGGCTAATTGGATATTATTTCTATTCAGTTGAGATTGAGTTCAGGTGTTTTTTTATAACCAATTTTTGATTTTCGATGTCGAAAAAGGTTGCCTTTGTGGTAGATCAATAGAATATTTAAAAGTAATATTGGCCAGTAAAAGTTTGAAGCTTATAAGTTCAACCATTATTTCACAACAGTTTATCAAAATAAAAATTTTGCACTTCCAAAATTAACGTGTATTAAAATTAGGTAAATCTTCATTATCTTATCGTTTAATAAAGCAGTGCAACAAAAGAACTAATATTATTAGTGACATATTTAATAAAAAGAAGCATTAAAGCAGTTTAAAGGTGGAAATTTACATTTAAGCTTCTACTTTTAACTAAAGTAAAAAAGTTAAATATAATATAAAAGATGTATGTTTGCGAAATTTGCAATATAACGCAAGAAGGGGAAAAAAAACAAAACAACCAAAATCGTGAATTTACGCGAGCGACAAGCCAGTATAATATAAAAGTGTTTTTATATTAAATAAAGTAAACTGTATAGCCTTAATATTAGTTAATTTAAATAATACGTGATTGCCTAATGATAAGGTAATTTTTGAAAACCCCAAAATTAATTAATTTAGCACCATTTTTGTTTTTGAAAATAATACATGTATTTAACAAACAACACATTATTCCAGTTAATATATGTAATATTTATTGCTTCACCTTGTTTTTACAACATTTATATGTATGACTGACACTTTCTTCTTAAAATTTTATTACGCTTTAAACAATTATATCTGCGTATTAGAAAGAAAAATAGAAACTTTAATAATGTAGAAAATAATTACATAATATTTATGCCCTCCCCCCACTTGAAAAGCGCGCACGTTTTTAAAAATATTTATATGTTTGGCAGTTACAAATATTAATATTTAAATAAAAATATACAATTCTTTAATATAATGTTTAACCTATTCTATAAGTTATTCGATGTATGCATGCAGTTTTATCAAGAACTAAAAATTAAATCAGTCTTAAGGGAAATAATTTAAACTTTTTGCTGGAAATATCATTAAAACTTTAAATCTAATTTAGTAAACAATAGGCACACATAAGAATGAACTTTATTTTGATTATTGTTCAGAACGCAAGTTAAAATGAACTTTGATAATATAATGCATGTAGATTAACATAAAGTTGAAAATATATTATATTTGTTTTTAAAAAGAATAAAACCGGTTAAGTCTTATTATTTTTTTAACGTAATTTGATAAATAAAGTGAAAAATATAAGAAATATAAAAAATATTGGGAAGTTAATTTAAAAAAAAAACACGTTAAGAAAGTAGAGCAGTTGCATAAAGCTTTTAAGCTATGCATGCAAAAACTTTAGCTTCTAGAGCAAGATCTTGTCATATAATATAACCCAATTAACTTTACGATGCTGTAAAACGTAATGTTTTGCCATATTTTAGAATAAGTCGCAAACTTGCTATTATATAGTAAGTAGCAAACTTAAAAGCAACTCTGTCCTTTGACCCCTATAAATATTTTTTTTTATATATGCACAACATTTTTTTCTCAAAACATAATATGGTTTTATATCTTAAATATGGTAAATTTATGTCAGGCATATTTTTACTTAACAATTCCACACATGCTCATTAAGAATTTATTCTTAAAAAATTAGAAGTCCATCGGTCAATCTACTTAGTTGGATGACTGTAGCAGTTGAGCTGCGATATTTCATCGAGACAAACTCAAGGTGTTTAATAAATGTCGCATAACAGTCCCAAACCACTTAATTTATTCGATATTTGTTGCTTAGAAGTTGTAGTTATAAAAATATTACACGGACAGCGGGTCGCAGGATCTGCAAACGTTACAAGGAGAGTGGATTCTTTCATTGGCGACCAGGAACAGGCAGAAAGCGCTGTACACCGGAGCTTGATGTCTGAGCTATTGTATCAAAGTCATTAGGAAATCTCCGTCAGGTCTAAGACGTGACAGTAAGCCAATGGACAGTAAGACGAAGATTGCAGGAACCATGAACGGACCATGTGTCATCGCTAGACGTGGTCGTGGTCGCGAGGGAGGAGGTTTAACAGGCGCTCGTTACATTGAAGAGATTCTAGCAGTTATTGTAGTACCCACCATCGATTATATTGAAGATATTTTCTTTTCATGCATAATAATGGAAGTCTGCTAGAATTATCCATGATAATTGGATAATGTGGCTGTGACAGACTGGGAATGCCCTCAGACATAATGCCTACAGCAGCCAATTACAACCGGCCCTACAGTGTAGTCTACCCACAAAGGGAGGACTGGAGTCGAAAAACGACCTACCTGCTCCGGACTGACATCTGTTGGTACACCGATGGCTCCAAAACCAAGGACGGTGTTGGAGCTGGAATATATGGACAGAGGCCGAAGGCAGAGTTTTCCTTTAGCCTGGGCAATCTCGCAA
Source organism: Listronotus oregonensis (assembly GCA_019359885.1). Taxonomy (NCBI): domain Eukaryota; kingdom Metazoa; phylum Arthropoda; class Insecta; order Coleoptera; family Curculionidae; genus Listronotus; species Listronotus oregonensis. The sequence goes on from JAHBCN010003116.1 coordinate 50,697, forward strand.
CCATATTTCAAGCGGAGGTATTTGCTATTGAGATGTGTGCTAGATCGCTGGTTGATCGGCACTGCACACGTAAGACAATTAAAATATTCTCCGATAGTTAAGCAGCTCTTAAGGCTCTTGAATCCAGCCGGTGCAATTCGAAAACCGTCTGCAATTGCAAGGATGCGCTGACCAAACTGGGTCAAAACAATAAGGTTACACTACTGTGGATACCTGACACACCGGCCAGAGGGTAATGAATCCGCAGACCTCCTGCCAAAGGGGGCGGAGACAAAATTCACAGGGCCGGACCGGTGATCGGTATATTTTATGGAACGGCCAAGCAGTTCAAATCAGCTTGGACACAAAGAGAAAATCTTCGGTACTGGCATGGACTTTCGGGTCTCAGACACTCGAAGGCCTTCATAAGCCCACCGAACCAACAATGTACTATCAAACTACTGGAGCAATCAAGGGTATACCTTAAAACTCTAGTGGGACTGTACACGGACACTGCAGATTTAAATACCACTTGCATAAGATCGGCCTAGCGGAAGACGCTGAATGACGCATGTGCATGGAGGGGATGAATCGGCAGAACACATACTGTGTTCGTGCCCAGCAATGGCACGACTAAGATTCGCAATCCTCGGCAATGACACCTTGTTGCCGGGGAGGTGAAAGATCTCTCTCCCAACAGGATCATCAGATTTATTAGGAGTCTGGACCTGGTGGGAGAAATATAAAAAGGTGTGAGCCACAATACACCGATCGGTCGCGGTGGAAGGGTGTTATACCCACTCACTTAAAACCTACCTACCTACCTACCTATAGAGTGGCTGAGATATAGTACCGACTAAAAGACCAAAACCATATTAAACGTTAATAGGATGAGCTTAAATAAAGAATCTGAGCTAGAATTGTGACCCAACGTCGATCCCAATCACTGTAATAGTTACATGTATTGGCTAAAATGTATTTATTAAATAATGTTCATACGATAAATTAAATTTTAATATTACATCAATTATTATTTTCAGATATTTAAATGGGTTGCTGAATCAACCTGTCATTGTTAATAATACCATTAACCTAAAATTGGAAATATTTACATTATTTTTTATAGGTAGTGCATTAAAATGTATGGCCAATTTATGAATACTAAAAGTGGCAAAAACACAGTTAATTTTTTATTTAGTTTTGGCTTATAAGTACCCCATATTATTTTTTTGGGCTACTTGTATTTTTAACTATTTCATGGTTCTGCTGCATTAAGGGTAATGTAGCAGAGCCACAACAGGATTTTGGTGAACATTTTTCTATGTTTAAATATGCCACATGTATAAACCCTTTTGTTTAATAAATATAAATTTTATTAAATTTTTAGATAAAATACTAAGTTACTTAACAAGACTAATTCAGCAAGACCACAATAATTTCCTTTATAAAAAATATTTCCAAAGACTTAACATGTTATTAATATTTTTTCGCTCCCTGTAGATTAACCGGCCTTTGTTTTACAAGAAAATCCACTAATACCACACAATATTTTTTTTGTTATATAAAATGTTTTCTTTTTTTAAATTTTAGATTTACCATCAAATAAGCTAATTTTCTTAAGAAGCCGAAAAAGAGCCAAATAGTGTTGCATGCATAGTTTTGTGAAAACGTTTTGTTATTGGGCAATAACAAGGAATTTTGTTGTCTTAAACCACAAATTTAAAATATACAATATTCATTAATCAACTTTTAGTATTCCTTAAATTTGAATTATTTTAAAGCCCAAACTAATTATTAATAGAAAATTACTTAAATAGTTATTATTTATATAATTATTGAAGTGTACAATAAAGATTTATAATCTAGGGATATACGATTCGCTTTTACTTTTTCAGTTTTGGTTTTTCTTGTTTTTTAAAAATAATAAAATTAATATTTATTAAAAGTTTACAAGAATCGTGTTGCTTAACCTTTTTACACTTGCCATTAAAAACACGAGGAGCAAACAAATTTAAAATTAAGTAATAAAATAACCTAATGTTAAATATACAAACTCCTACAGTTAGTAAGAAATAATGTACTTCTTGATATACATTTCTAAAATACAAAATAATCCTTATTACATTTTCTCACTATAAAGCAATTATCGTTATAACTTAGCAAGGAAGTGAGATGGTATTGATTTACTGCACTTAGCCCGAGATGCAGCGATATAAGATAAGCTCTGAAAGCGGAACTAGATAAAATCTTAACTGTAATCATTCTTTAATGTATTTTTGTGCTTCCACTTTAAAGATCTGTATCCAGAAGAAAGGTATATGAATATAAACGTAACGTATTTGGTTTTAAGGAAAAACATATTAAAGGATATTTTATGAGTAGCTCAGATTTAACTTAAATTTTAACGAGCCCTGGCATTTTAATTGGGAAAATAATTTTAGATTACAAGTAAGTCATTTTCTAATGCGTTTAGTGACCGGTTGCACCAAAATTATCTTAAGTAGATCTTTACTAAGAAGCTTTTAAAATTAAAGGAAACTTACTTTTTTTTACTTTTACCATTAGATTTTTATTACAACTTAACTAAGAGTATTTAGTAAGGTAACAACATTGCATCTTCCTTCGATTTGTTTATTGGTCTTTACAATGTAAATAATCAGAATATATGGATATTGGATCTCTCCTTTTTTAGTTTGTGTTTATTTAAATGACAGTAGCAATCTTACTTAAATTTTTGTAAATCTTGGTTCTTTAAAATTTTCTCAAAAATTATAAAACAAAGTAAGTGATGTTTTGTTGTAAAATTTGAAACAAAATAAATAAGAAAAGATAAGGGGCGCCTAACTTTACGGCCATAGAAAGGAAACAATTACATATTGTCAATAATTATGAGATATAAATACATAATTAAAAACAAAAAAATATCTCATTAGTTTATATGAATTCATTTTAACAATCCTAATTTACAAGTAAATATTCAAAATGTAAAGGCTAATACAAACTGGTCATGTTCAGACTCGAGTTCATCTTTGATTTGTCCAAGTAAGCTGAGTACTGTTGGCTTTGTTAACTGACCCTTTGGAAAAACGTAAGATTATTCATCTTGTCAAAATGTTGTTTTCTAAAAATAACAGACCCATTATCTAAACAATAGAAAAAGATTACAATAAACCTAAAAAATGCCATAGCAAAGTAATTAAAATTCACCGTTCGTAAATTCTTCTTAGAACTCTATTTAATAACGCATTTATGATAATGAAATCCAAACCACCATGGCATAGAAAGTCATTTTTTACATAATTTTTGCCAGCATATTATTTAAATCTACCAATGAAAAATAAATAAACAAAATATTTGTCAAATGTCAAAATCTTCTAATGTCAAATTACTTAGGGGACCCTTAAAAACGAAAGCAACTTAAGTGACGCAAAAAGTGTTGGTGCAACCGGCCATAAATGCTTTAGAAAATAAGCATTTTTGAATGGTTGTTGCCTTAGATTCTTAGATCAAAAAGAAATACGTCATATCATACCCAGGTCATTGATCACTGAGAACAACATCGCTGCTGCTATTCTGTTATAAGAGCAAAGGCGATGAGCAAAAGAGTGAGGTTAAAACATGGTACACAAGCATACAATCTTTGATAACGGAAGTGTCAAATATACTTTAATGTTTCTATCCATTGGCGACATTGCAACTTTTTTTATCTTGGGACAGTGCACAAAGGCTTAAAACCCAAGTTAGAGTATCTTGTGGGTGTCTTAAGTAAAATAAGAAGCAGTTTATTAGCACAGGACCTAAAGGCTTAGAGGTGAAACAAAAGGTTCCACAGTCGGGGCCTCTTAAGTTGTACTGCCGCAAGAGAAGGAATGTTATTGGCTTATTCCTTGGAGCAAAAGCCCTAAAAAAGAGCTACAGGTCCCCAAAACTCGTCGGTAGGCCAGCAAAGGAAGCTTTTTTGTAAGAGGGGGTCATTAACCAGGCGAATGGCTCTTCTTTGAATAGAATCAGGAATGTTAGGAGTTGCGGGAGGCGCCAAAACACAGACACCACCAAAAAATATTCCAAGCAGGGTCTGATTCAAGTATACACAGAGTTTTTAAATAAAAAAGACGCTAATATCGGTACACACGATTGTTTTTTTTTATCTTGGGACAGTCCACGAAGGCTGATGCCTAAGTACTAACGTATCATGAGTGTCTTAAGTCTGGTGAGAGAAAGTTTGTTCACACGGGACTTAAATATTTGAAGATTGGGAGGAGAAAGAAAAACTTCTGCGGGCAGCAGGTTCCATAGTCTTGACACTCTAGGGTTGAAGGAACGAAGAAAGCGGGAAGTTCGGGACCTCTCCAAGTGAACTGTAAAAGAATGCATAAAAGTTGCACTACGTGTTGCTCTGTTGGGAGCTGCCAGAGAAGGAGTTATACTGGCCAACTCCTCTGAGCAGAAGCCGTAAAAATACCTATAGAGGAGGGACAGATCTCCTACAGCTCGACGGTGGGCAAGAAGAGGAAGCCTTTCTGTGAGCGTGGAATTATTAATAAGACGAACGGATCTTCTTTGACTGGAGTCCAGAATGCTAAAAGTTGTAGGGGACGCCATTCCCCAGACATGAGAACAATATTCTAGAGAGGGTCTGATTTGAAATACATACAGAGTATACAGATTGAAAAGAGAAATACTTTCTGGCTCGAAAGAGGAATCTAAGCTTTTTTGAAGCTGCCGAGGCTATGGATGTAATGAGATTAAACGACTCTTTGTTCTGCAGAACTTTGCCGCTCATATGTAACGAATGAGCAATGGCAGACTTTTTTCGCGACAGCGAACATGACTGTGTTTTCGAGGCATTAAACTAAACAAGATTTTTGGCTCCCCAATCCAAGATAAGTTTGAGGTCTTATAAAAGAGATATGTGCATTGACCTGCGCTTGTTTTCCAAATCAGAATTACATGGTGGTTAAAGAAATTGGATACTAGAGTGGAGGGTACTATCGTCAGCAAAACTATGAATGGAATTGATTGTGGAAGAGAGAAGATCGTTGGATGTGTAGAAGAAACAGCGTGAGTGCCAGCACTGGGCCCTGGGGCACCCCAGCATTAATTTGGTAGAAGCTGGAAGAATGACCATCTACAGTAACTGATATACGTCGATTAGAAAGGAAGCTGAAGGTTTAAATAAAAAGTAAAAAAAAAATGTTCCACCTACCTCAAAGTAGTATGAAAATTCTATACGTTAAAATAGAATAAAATAAAATTCCCGGTTCGTAAACAACTTTTTCTTTATTTATAAATATGATACAAGTCTAAGAGCAAACTAACTTTAAAAATATTTCAAACTTTTAAAAACGATTTTAACCACCTACATTCAAAACATAAAAACTACCGACAGTGTCTTTAATTATTATACAGCGTCTTTTGCGGTTCGAATCTATTTCCTTTGTCGCTCGCACAAAGAAGCGGAATTATTTGATACATTTTTAACAAGTAGTTTATTTTTAATCTGACTTCATGTAAAGCCAGATTAACAAGATACTATTTTGAGGTAGCTAAAATTAATCTTTCACCGTAGCCTCCAAAATCTCCTGATTTATCCCCAATGGAACATATGGGACATGGTAGGTATAATTGTCTTCCTAAACAATGGCTGCATTTTGCATTAAACTTAAGGTGATTTAAAATAAAATACCTCAAAAGAATATCGACCAAATTATTATCAATACATTATTAAATGTTAAATTTATTATATTAGGTCAACTAGGCCAAAATCAATTTGAAATTAAAAAAAAATGCAAATTCATCAAGTTTATATTAAAAATTGTCCCAAAATTACCAAATATTTTAAATTTTTCCATTGGATTTTTTTCTCTAGCCTGGTAAAATCAACACTGAATTATTTTTTAACCGATTTCATTTTACTAATTGACCACTGGCCGAAAGCTCTTGAGCAGGAACGTACAATTGGTCGTTAGCAACTCACCTATAAAATGCTTTTAAAAAAATATTTTGTTTTTAAAATTCCATTTAATGCTTAAAATGTGATATTCTCCTTTTAAGTACACAAATGTATTATAAAAATAAAATTCATGTGCATGTTGAATATATATTGCCAACAGCTACATAAAATGTATTTGTTTTTCTTTTTAAATTTATACCTGTTTTAAAACAACAATCTGGTTCAGTTAGGCATAAATAATTTAATAAATGACAAAAAACAGTTTACTCTTTGTATTTTAAATTAAATAATGTCAGCTAAAACAACAGAAAGCAATAATAGTCCAGAAAACAAAGTTAGAAAAAATGCAAAACCTCGCAGTTTTTTCAAAATGCATAGATTTTCATAAAAAAAGGGAATTAAGCTTAACTTACCCTCCCCTTTAAAATCTATATTATGCTGATGAGCGCTCATTATTTTTTAGGGGTGAAAGCTACTCTTTATTGCTAAACCTATAAAACTATACATTAAAGCTTAAGTTGAGTAAAATTTGACTCAAGTAAGTTGAAAAAGTAGTATTTTGTTTCTTTAAAACATTATTTAAAATATTTTAGCCCTTTAAAATCAACCCCTATTATGATTAAAAAAATATATTTTTACCTAAAAACTTTATAAAATTATCACAATGTTTACATAAAAAATTGGAATTAAGCTTAACTTACCCTCCTCTTTAAAATCTTCATTATCCTGAAGGCCGCTTTTAATTTTTTAGGGGTGAAAACTACTCCTTATTGCAAAAACTTTCAAAACTTTCACATTAAAGCTTAAGTCACATAAAATTAGACTCATATAAATTAAAAAATAAGTAATTAATTTTTTAAAACATTATTTATTATATTTCAACCCTTAAAAATTAACCTTATTATGATATATCTAAAAAAATTTTTATCCTACAATAATTAACATATTGTCACAGGGTTGTAATTAAAAAAACTGACAGCTCAAAAGTATTACTAATTTAATTTTGTAATTTTTTAATCCTTAAAAATTCACCCCTTACAATATTACAATGCCAAAAATAGTACAAAACCGCGGATTTTTTTTTAAATGCATCGAATCGCTTTTAAAATGCTTCAAAATATTGTTTTTTTAAGCATAACTCCTTTAGTTTTTGTGATAAAAAGTTCTTTAAAAAACCATTTTGTTGGTTTGTTCAAGAGCTATAAGATCCTGTGTATTAAAACTGTTTAAAAGCCTTCCTTTTTTAAGGGGGTAAGTTTAAAGGGCTGAAAACAAGGTAGTGCTCGTCTATATACACGCGTTTTAAACGTTTATATCGCACTTTTTGGCATACAGTAAATATTAATAAAGCAAAATATTTAAAATTTAAAAAGCTACAATTTGATACTTTAGTAATTTTTACGTATCTCCTTAGTTTTTGATTTATTTTGTAGAAAAAGTCATTTTTTAATAAAATTCTAAAATTTGAATTTCACTTGCAGCTCCATTTTTGTCAAAATTAATTAATTTAAATCGGGTTAACTTCTGGAATGTATTTCTGATACATGGATAAACAGAATTGAAAAAGGGCTACGACTCATTTTAAACAGGGTGGTAGTTGTTTTCGAAAATTTTTGCACTCAAAAAATTTTGGTCTATCCTTATTTTAAACGTAACTCATTCAATGTTTATGATATATACTTTTTTTAAAGAAACGTCTTTGCAAATGCTTTAAAAAAGTTATTATTAGTTTTCTTCGGAAAATACGTAGATTTTGCGTTATTTGCCTTTGAAACTCTGAAATTTTGTGTTTGATGAATAACAGCTAACCTTTAACAAACCACAACTTGGTTTGTATTGGTCCCACAGCAATTACAAAAAAAAACGTTTTATTCGTTTTTTTTAAAAGCTACAATTTTGTTGTTCACAGTTTTTTTTTATAAAATGCAAACTTATCAAGTTATTAAAAAAAACGATTAAAAACGTTGATTTTATCGACGAAAAACTCCGACTTTCGATCGCGAATAACTCGAAAAGTATGCATTTTACAAGAAAAATGCATAGAACATTTTTTGCTTAGAAATTATTTTTCTATTAACTCCTGTGGTCAAAATATAAAAAAATCCACCTCCAAGGTAAGGGCGCTCTTCCGCATAATATATATTTTGATCCTTGGACTATTTTCTATCTACTGTCAAAATTTCAAGTCATTCTATGCATTTTGAAAAAACTGGGACGCAAAATGTTTCGTTTCCTGGACTATAAACATCATAATGTAATGTGACATATTATGTTCCTATTTTCTGAAAATTGTAAATATTTATCGCAAGTGCAGTAGGTAAATCAAGAGGGTTTTGATATAACTTCTGGTAACACAATTCTGCATTTTGTAATTTTTGTCGCTCGCTGATATCTTTTGGGTTTTTAATATCTCTGGGCTGAATTCAATTGGTATACACCTATCACTAATAAGTTTTTACAGAAGAAAAGAAAAATATAAAATATGAGACACCCATAAAATAAGTAATCCAGTAAAAGATTAAAAAAACACTATCTTTATAAAATGTTTTTTCAAAAAAGATAAGCTTGATAGCTTCTTCTTTACTACTGGGAATTGGCTTTATAGTAGTTCGTAAGATGTTTGGGATTGATTTTTTACTATAAGTCTAGTCGAGAAGTGTGTTTCCTGCTCATTCGACGCGGAATGCAAACATGAGAAAGGCGTTTTAAGAATTTTTGTTGCCAATGAAAATTATTGCAATTGCTATTAACAAAAAACGAAATAAAAAAAGCCATTTCGATTTTTGATGATAACTCAAAAGCCATAAGAGATAGCGGAAATTGCAAAAAAGATCCTTGAATAGGAGGAGGAAATTTTCGATAAAAGGTCTCAAATCTTGGAGTTTCATCTCTATTTTTAATAACTTTAATTCAACGCTGAAAATGGGCCTCCGCGCAACATTTTTTGTTGCGAGCTCGGCATCAAAACTGAGTACGTCACACTAAATATTTTTTTTTAAGGTACTAAATATTATTCGAAAAATTTAAAAAAAAAATGGTGTATTCAGAACACTTCAAAGAATTTATTCCCGTTGAAAATTTAACGTAAATTAGGTTTTCAATAAATTAGACAGTTTCAATTAACAGAATCGTTTCAAACTTCCGTCTTTATTGTTCATTAAAAAAAATGCTTAAATAAGTGTCGTATAAATTATTCGCTTCGTAAAGCCCTTTCTACATACATACTAAACAAGATTATGCCACAAATTTTATTGCTTTGTTTATAATAATTTTATATATTTGACAATATAACTATAATTTTTCGTTTTTTGTCAAAGTTAAAAAATGATTATAAACAAAGGATTAAATTTTTAAATTCTTTATGGCGTTATCTTGTTGAGTATGCATATAAAAAGGGCTTCACAAAGCGAAAACTTTATACAACAATTATTTAAGCTTTTTTTTTAATGTACAATGAGTACGAAAGTTCAAAACAATTTTGTTAATGACAATTGTCTAACTTATTGAAAAACTAATTTTAAGTTAAATTTTCAAGGGAATAAATTCTTTAAAGTGTTTTGAATACACCATAACTTTTTTAAAAAAGTCTAATTAATGTTTTATACCCTAAAAAAATATTAAGTGTCACGTACCCGGTTTTGACGCCGAGCGCGAAACTAAAAATGTGCGTGGAGGCCCATTTTCAGTGTTAAATTAAAATTATAAATAAGGGAGATAAAACTTCGGAAGTTTGGACTTTTTATCGGAAATTTCCTTCTCTTCAATGATCTTTTTCGCAATTTTCGCTATCTCTTATGGATTAAAACTCATCATCAAAAATAGAAATGGCTTTGTTTTTATTTTGTTTCTTGTTAATAACAATTGTAATATTTATTGGCGGAAAAAATCCTCAAAACGCCTTTCTCAGATTTGCATTCCCCGTCGAATGAGCTATCGCTCATATTTTTCGAAACCTTTTAACTATTTTTCGCAGGAAACACACTTTTGACTGGACTATATACCGCTTCACCATTTGAACAATTTGCCGGTGATATACTCTGCCGGGTTTAGATGAAACTGCAGCTAAATTTTAAGAAAAGAATTATAAATTCTAATAAAGAATATGCAGCGTATGTGTGTTGCAACCTAACGGCTTGTAAGATTGAATAAGTCCTTCAACTAGATCTGAGTTTTCCGATTTCTTGTCCATGTTGTAGTTTTAAAATTTTCGTCTTAAAATACTTTTCGTATTTGCGACTCAACGAAAATTTCTTTTTTAGACTTTGCCATACTCACCCGCGCAAATTTAAGTCTTAAATAAAAAATAGCACTTCTTTCTCAAGTCAAGGCTTTAACAAGATTTTCTTATAGTAAGTAATAGTATGGAAAACTAGACAAAGAAGTAAACTCGCAATGCTACAAAAACGAGCATGGATTTATTGTAAAATTCATTTCTAGAAGATGTCACAAGATGGTGCAGTTCTTTATACGGTAGTACAAAAGTAAAAAAGAAAAGTTTTAAATTTAAACAAAGACATTAAACTTACCTAGAGGCAGTATTAACGCTCGGCCGTGCAAATAGCTTGCGTGAAAGGGAAAGAAAAATAAGTCTACGATCTTTTTCTTTAGCTTCGTCTATAATATTCGTAAATTTAAAAAAATATCACTTTACGAGTTAGATTTTAAAATCGGTTTAACATGGAATTAAAATTACAATTTACATCTGCCATAAACTTATTTTATAAGCTTGTACAATATATGAAAAATATACTACTATAAACTATAAAACTGGCTTTAGATTTGTCTTTAAATAGTTAATAAACTCGTTCAGTTTATAAAGAAGGAAATGTTGTTCTCTGAATTTTGTACATTTACAGGTCAGTGTAAGCTTTACATAGCTAGAAATTAACGAAATAACACATCAGTTTGACGGGGAAGATTTTCATGTTTTTAAATGAAACCCCCTGTATATAATATTAAATCTATATAAAGAATTAAAAGATCTTTTCAACGATGTATAACAACATGGGTCGGCGAGTCACCGTTTCGAACTTATGAATAATTGTCTTCAGGAAAAGTATTTTCCTTTTTTCCAACCCCACACTAATCCTGATACTTTATATTATGAAAAAAATATGGGATTTGTTAACTCATCTTAAACCAAATTTATTGTATTGATTCATAATATTAAGTATACAGGAAAGTATTGGAAAAAAAATATATGACTTTTCCTGAAGACAATCATAAGTTCGAAACGGTGACACACAGACCCTGTTGTTATCATTGTTGAAAAAGTCATAATTTTTATGATTGTTATTATATACAGGGGTTTGCATTTAAAAATTTAGGAAATTTTATGATGGACAAAATATGGCAACACTGATTTATTTTTAAAACTAAAACAATTTTGCCTGCAAACGTAGATAAAATAAGCTTTTGTTATATTTTTTTACGTAAACAAATTTAAAAAAGCAATATTTACCGTCTTTTTTTTAATTTAAAGATAGGTCAAAAATTAAAGGAAAACGTAAATAAATCCGAAAAATTGCAACACAGACCCATACTGTTATATATCGTTAAACTCGTCTTTGGAGGCGCCATCTAAATAAATAATAATATGTAGGGTGTCCCATTTAAAATAAGGAAGTGAACAGCGGTGGCCAATACAATGACCACCCTGTATATGTAAAAGTGGAATTAATTAAAAGCATAAATTATTCCAAGAAACTTTTGTCCCACCGTTTTTTCTCAAAATTCTGCAGTTTCTGAATAAATGTATAGGACCCTAATAAAATGCCCACCCTGTACATGTACATGTCATGGACTTCCATTATGTAGGTAGGTAGGTAGGTTTAAAGTGAGTGGACTTTTTACTACCTCCACTGCGACCGCTCGGTCTATTGTGGCTCACACCTTTTTATATTTCTCCCAATAGGATCGGACTTCTAATGAATCCGATACCAGATTGGGAGAGAGTTCTTACATCTCCTCTTACTCGTGTCGCTACCGGCACGAGCACAATGTGTTCTGATGTGTTCTGGTGTCTCTGTCTCCTGGAGAGTATGACGAGCAGACGATTAGATCCGTCATGCCCTCCTCTCCCGGTCTAGTGACGTGGGTAGCTACCAGGTCCTTGTTACAGGAACCAGATGTTCTTTCTGAGGCCGCATCTCCGGCCTTATCCTATGAAAACGGTTCTATCCGCTTTCTGTTTAAAGCCAGGGAACCCTTTTTTCTATAAAGGCGGTTCTGTCCGCCTTCTGTTTGGATTCAGGAAACCCTTCCTAAGCACCTGTTTGTTCGGGATGAATTAGTCCTTCCCCGTGAACCAGGCGCCGGTGACTTCAAGGGCACCTTACGAAACGGATTCACCCGTTTCGGTCGGCGCACCTTTGTCTGCTTGTGACCTTGAATGGTACCTCTCGAAACGGATTTATCCGTTTCGGTCAGCGCACCTTTGTCACTTTTTTGGAGCTAGGGAAGTAATAGTCCACCACGGCAGAGCCCCGCATTACCGCAGTAAGGCTAGATACTCTGAGAGGTCGCCCTGTATCTCAGAGGCATCGTTGGAGACACCTGTATATGGCACAGGATGTCATTCACTCACCAGAACGGTATGCTAACACCGCTAGCCAAGAGAGTTGCCGATAACCAGCAACTCTAGCGCATTAAGTAATGAATAAATCAATAACATTTGTAAGGGTTTTTTTAAAAGAAAACCCTTTATTTTAATTAAATATGTTTTAGAAAAATTGTTTATTTACACAACCACAAACTTATTTTAAAAGTTTCTCGATTTTAATAAAATTCACAAAAACTAATTATAAATTTCCCAAGCCCGTGCTAACACTGTATAAATTAAAACCCTTTGTTTTATAAAACGTAATAATTTGTCAACATGTTTAAACGTTAAATAACATGTTTTCTGCTTAAAACAAGAAGTAACAACCTTAACATACAATTTTGCATGCTTTATAATTACAAAGCTAGATTAAATTTTCTTGTTTTTAGTTGAAACATAATTAAATTGGAACGTATTTTTTTCTTTAACCGCTATTGTTACATTTAATACATATAATTTTAATAAGATTTAACTTGCTTTTTATTGTTCGCAATAATATTTTGTGACCTAGTATACTGGGTTTTTTAGCCCTAGAGGCAGGGCCGTATCTAGGTATGGCCGCGTCCTTGGCGGGGCTTAACATTTGCGCCCCCCACACGCTAGGGGATTTGGGAAGTATGGAATCCCCCAACAAAAACGGGGATTTCGGGATTTAATCCCCGGAAATTTTACAAAATTAATGTGCAAATGTGTAGGTTTAAATTTTTTTGAACCGAGAATTTCGTTTATTTAAAATACCAATTTTGTGGTGGAATTTGTATTAAATTCTATATTTTCTTTATATGAAAATATTAACCTAAAATTTGAAACAGACATGATTTACATAAAACAAGTGTTTGTATCTGACTAAAAGAAGCAAAATGTAAATTAACTATATATCCTTAGTTGCGGATGATTAAACTTAAAATAAATTTTCTCAGCAATAAAATCATAGTTACAATACTATGCATAGCAGGCTCACTAAAACATAACATTTATATTTTAATAAATTAAATAATATGCAACAAAAAAAAAATAGTGCCGCCTCCAATGTATAAAATACCAATTTATCTGCAGCCCAAATATTAAAAAAATTCAAAGAGTTACTTATTTACTGTAGGTATCAGAATAAATTATTATTTTATTAATAATTAATACATTTTTTAAGTCTTAATATATTAAAAATAATTAAATTAGGTATCTAAGTTAAAAATTTGTAATTTAATTGTTTGGTTGTAATTTATTTATTTGATTAATTTTGTCAAAAAATAATTATAATAATATGACGACGGCACTGACAACTGATGAAAAAAAATATATTTTTCATAGCCGATTTTGCGTCCCCCAGGTAGCTGCGCTCTTGGCGGGCGCCCTCTCGCCACCACCTAAATATGGCCCTGCCTAGAGTACACTGTCACTCCGCTGCTTGTGGTACACTATGCGGGGCATTATAATACTTGGAAAACATGAAGCCGGTGAAATTTGTGAATAACTTTTCTTCTCGCAGCAACAAGTATAATGCACCTAACTTATCGATTTATTTTCTTAATTTGGTAAGGGCGTACCTCAACAGGTCAAACCTGTTATCATCTTAATAGCTCAATAGGGCAATACAAAGTGTCACTTTTATGCATTTATTTACAGTGCATGTGAGGAGCCTAAAACTTCCCGCTTTATTTGCTTTTATATCCCTACAGTGTCTAAACCATAGAATCTGATGCCTAAGGTATAGTCTGTCTCAAAGTATACCGTGTTAGCTCTTGCCCTCATTTATGGATTATACCTGCCGACAGCAATAAAACTGCGGATCGGTAGGTATTAAAGGACAGAACATTAGGGACGGACTTTAATAATATAAAGATAATAATAAAGTATAATCTCAAAATTACAATAAGAAATTAAATATATGCAAAGTTTTAATAAATTTATCACTGCATTATCTATACATAATTACATTCCCCCGAATTTAATACCGTTACCTATTTTTCCTTTTTTTTTAATAAATTATGTTTTGATTTTATACATATTGATAAAATTAAGTAATTATTACAATTTTAATATTATGCTTCTCGATAAAATTAAAAGGAGATTCGCAGACATAGAAAACCAAAAGAAATGTTTACTTACAACGTAAATTTTATAAACCCTCACTTTTTTATAGCCGATCAATATAAGATTTTCAAGAAATTTAAAAAACCAATAGTTTTTATTATTTTCTACTTGCTCAACTTGTCCTATTTTGACGTTTAGACCTAATACTCGAACTTTCGGATACCCTGTATATAAAATTAAGTCAAATTACACTGTTCTGTAATCCTTTTAATTTTGTACGGATAATTATAATGCGCTGAATTTAAATATAAGCTCGGTTTATACCCATCACTTAAAAGCTTTTAGAAAAGGGAAAAAGAAAATAAATAAAAAAGTAGGTTACAAACAAAATAAACCGACTTCAATTTTTTTTTTAAACTATGAAATAATATTTTGTATCGATACCTTAAGTAGGTACGAAAGAAATTAGGGTGCTACATTTTTTTTCGAGTTTTATGCCAACAAAGCTATTATTTTTATTTAAATTAAGTTTTATGTTCTATGGATTTGCTGGCACCAACTTCAAAAAAATTGTAGACTCCTAATTTGTTTCGTATCTACTTTTAATTTTGTTTTTATTGGTTAATTTAGGGTATCTATAAAAAAAAACTATTATTTCACTATTTTAAGATATTTTTTTAAATTACCTTTTTATTTTATAATAAATTAATAATAACACTAAAATCTTGGACTTTCATTGTCTTTATTTGTTAATTGATACACAACGTTTCGGTTAGTGATGTATCTCCAACCGTTTTCAAGTGATAACTAAAAACTATTCTTAAAAGCTACGACATAATATACTATCCATTGTTCACCGAAGCTTGACCGACTTTTTACGGTTCAGCAACGGCAGCCAGATATTTGGAATGTCGACATTAGGTTTGCTAAATACATTTTGGTTCTTTGCAATTATTACAGCTTCTCTAAATTTTCTTTTCTTTCAGTGGGTTTTTGTATGAATAATTTTTTCTTCCGACCATTGTATGCGGTGTTGTTTTGACCATGCGTGTTCAGCAATACCTGATTTCGACGTTTCACCTCGTGCCGTATGTTTTTTGTGTTCTTTAACTCTAATTTCGAGTGGTCTTTGTGTTTTCCCGATGTATACCTCACCACATTCACAGGGAATTCGGTAGATATAGTCATTTTTTTAAACATTATTGTCCGGTCTCTCTTAGTAAGAATACTTCTTAGAGTGATTTGTTATTTAAATGTTGTTTTAATATTATACTTATTCGCTATTCTGCGAATCTTTTCTGAAGTCCCTTAAATATACGGAATAGTCATAAATATTTGATACTGCGGAATCTTATTCAAATTATAGTTTTTTTGTCTTATCTGGATATTTATCGATTGTTTCCTTAACTACTGTAGCCGTTCTGCTTGAGATACCTAGTTATATTACTTATTTCGGCTTGCAGGAATATCTTACTGTTACATTAGGTCACTGCGTGATTATATAAAGTACGTATGACTCCGTGCTTCGTTTCGTTAGAGTAATTGGAATTCTGGTGTAAATATTGTCCAGTGTGGGTAGCTATTATGTATACCGAGATTTGTATATATCCATTATTTCGTTTGACTAAAACGTCGAGAAAAGATTGATACAGGGTCGAAGATAATTTAGATGTTTTAAGAAACCTTCAAGTTCTTCGTCATTACCTGTCTTTACAATAAAAGTATCGTCAGCACATCGTAGCCAAACTTTTGGTTTGATTAGTGCAGTTTTAGTTGCGTGTTCCTCAAACCCATCCATATAAATATTTGCTACCACTGGAGAGAGCGATGAACTCGTGGAAAGTCCATCGTCCTGCGCATAGTACTTATCTTTCACTTGGAAGTAGGTAGGTAGGTAGGTTTAAAGTGAGTGGGTATAACACCCTTCTTCCGCGACCGATCGGTGTATTGTGGCTCACACCTTTTTATATTTCTCCCACCAGGTCCAGACTCCCAATAAATCTGATGATCCTGTTGGGAGAGAGATCTTTCACCTCCCCCGGCAACAAGGTGTCATTGCTGAGGATTGCGAATCTTAGTCGTGCCATTGCTTGGGCACGAACACAATATGTGTTTTGCCGATTCATCCCCCTCCATGCACATGCGGCATTCGGCGTCTTCCGCTAGGCCGATCTTGTGCATATGGTATTTCAATCTGCAGTGTCCCGTGTACAGTCCCACTAGAGTTTTAAGGTGTACCCTTGATTGCTCCAATAGTTTGAAAAACTGTATATTTGTTTGGAAGCCCCAATAGATTATCATATGTGTTTGCGGAATTAAGAACCCCCTTTTTTTTGAAGTTGGTTAATAAAAAAGATGGCTTTGCTGAAACCAACCAAAAAAATGTGCATCCCTAATTTGATTCGTTCCCACTTTTGATTTTGTTTTTATTAGTTAATTTAGGGTATGCCTAAAAATATTTTTTATGCATATCGCTACTTTGGAAAAAAACTGGCACAATTCGATAACTACTAGTTTAGAGAAAATCCCATTTAAAGATTTAACCAAAGTTTGACTGAATATGACTTATCTCCATAAAATCATAGCAACAACCTCTTTTTCTTTGTTTAAAGTACATACGTCGAGGTAACTTTTGTATAGTTTTTGGTTCTTCTAACAGAAATATTAACCCTAAGAGTTTTAACTTGTGACACTTTTCTGAAGAAAAACCTTTAATTTTAACTAAAGGGTTTTGACTTATGACACTTAAAAGAATAAATTTTAGCTTTTATATAAGGGCAATAAATTAACATAATCATTAATTACAAGAAAATAATTTAATTTTATAAACAACATAACACGAAATTATTTAAATCAAAAAATCAGTTTTTGAAATTCTTTTAATATTTTTTATACTCAATATTATTATTTAAAATCAGGTAAGTATAAAAATTAAAGTAATATTATAACAATCCGGTTTTTTTGACTCTGTTATACCTTTATTAACAGTATAGGCTTTCGCCAGGCACATCTGATTGCCAGATACTGACGATGTGACACTGTTTTCCTAAATGATACAGTTGGATTTGTTAAAACAACACTGACACAACTGCTCTCTAGCAGCGGGATATGAGAATTACTTTTGTGACACTTTTTCACATAAAAATATACCACATTTTCGTTTTGATTATAACATAAGCAAACAGTTGCAATTTTTTGAGTTATGCCCCTTTTCTTCCAATGTAGCGATATATTCTAAAGCAAATAACACATTTTTTAACAAACGTCGTAGACGACTAATAAATTTTGACATCTGATGGATGCATTTAGGGTTTTAAACCATGGAGAACTTTTTAT
This sequence comes from Listronotus oregonensis, assembly GCA_019359885.1. Classification (NCBI taxonomy): domain Eukaryota; kingdom Metazoa; phylum Arthropoda; class Insecta; order Coleoptera; family Curculionidae; genus Listronotus; species Listronotus oregonensis. Next base: position 68,597 of record JAHBCN010003116.1, read on the forward strand.
AAGGTTTAACTTTTTTCTTAAACTTAATAATATAAAAGTTTCCCATATGCCGCTAACCTACTTAGACACATTGTATATTTAGCTAAACAACTTTAAGATGGGATCATAGTCCAGGCAGTCAAGCATTTCACCTCCGAATTTTTTAGATATGCACCGATTTATTTGAAATTTTGACAGATAATAGATGGATGGTCGATGTGCGCAACCACCCCTGGGGTGGATGCCACCCCTTCTCGGGGGTGGGCAATTTTTTACCCAAAATACCTTTAGAAATCGATAGATGAGCAAATTTTAAGTAAAAAATGTTATGTCAAGTTTTTTCGCCTGACCAATAGTTTTTGAATTATTAGCAATTGAAGTGCGATTTTTCGTTAAAAAACCTCATTTTTCAATTGTTTTTTACACATAACTCTGTAATTATGCGTTTTATCAAAAAAAGTGTAAAGGACAAAAATGAAGCTTATAAAAAAAGCAATTGAGTTATTTATAAAGATCTTTAAGTTCTACCTAAGGCAAGTTTTAGCTGCTTGAAGATCTTTCATTTTACGTGATTAAGTACTTAACCACAAATAACGGGAAAAGGGTACATTTTTCAGCAAAAAGTCATAAAATATTTTTTTAAAAGCATAAAAAGACCTTAAAAAGGTGTACCAATAAAAGTCTTATTGACTGAAATTTAAGTGAGATATGGTGTAAAATAGTTAAAACTAAAAAAAAATTCGCAACAAAACTAATGTCATTTCATTCAAAATTAAAATTAAACTTATTCCTTGCACCAATTACTTCATTTGTATGTTGTTAATGACATCTAAAAGTTTTACTAATTAGAGATGCATAGTTTTGAAAAAAAAATAGCTTAAATTATATGTTTTTTTTCGTGATTTTTCAAAAAAATTTCTTTTTCTCATTTTAACCCCAAAACCATAAGAGATACGAAAAAAAAATAAAGAGTAGAAAAATGTAGCATTTTTAATGACGATTTTTATTCTTATTTTTTTTGTGGCATAAAAATTGACGGAGTTATAACCGATTTAAACTTTCAATATAGTGCAAGGACTGCTTTTCCGCAGCCCTTTCACCTTTTACCTATAAAATATGAAGGGTCTCAAGCCCTTCTAACAAACATAGTTTACATATGCTTGTAGCCCTGAAAATCACCTTTAAAATGATTTTTTGTAGGATGTGATACCTTCAAAATTAACAGAGTTACACAAACATCTTTATTCATAAAGAATGTACAATGAAATATTGAATGTCTTTGAATAAAATTTTTCATTTTATTTTGGCAAGGGGTGGTTTTTAAGGGTTGGCAGGGTGTAGACAATTAAAAATTACTTCGTGTTCAAAGAATAAACTTTAGGACCAACAAAATTTAAAATCAAAACATCAGTAGTCATTAAAAAATAATGTTTTATTTTATTTTTGTCAAAGGGGTGGTTCTTAAGGGTTGCTAGGGTGTAGACAATTAAAAATTATTTCAAGTAGAGATAATAAACTGTAATACTAAAATTACGCAAAATCTAAAAATTGGCAGTCATAAGATATTTTTTTATTTCATTTTCTGCAAAGGGGTAGTTTTTAGGGGTTGAAAAGTGGTAACTAATAATTTTATTAAAATGCTATGAATTTTTTCCAGTAAAACTGCAATTGTAATGTTACAAATCGTTAAAAGATTTTTTTCTATATTATTTTCATCAAAAGGGTAGTTTTTAAAAATTCTTAAGGGTTGATATTTCAAAATACACCAATTTTATATTGTACAATACGTTAGGATATTTATTAACCTATTTTTTCAATAAGGGGTGGTTTTCACACCTTAAAAACAATTTGCACACCTTGGTACCACATAGATTTTGATATGGAGGGTAAGATAAGCTTAATTCCAAATTTTCAAGAAAATCTGTGCATATTTAAAAAAGCTATTTCATTTATGATCTTTGTTTTTTATGTTTTCAAGTAAGACCCTTAGCCCACCGTTAGAAAGGGGACCAATTGAATTCAGTATGCGTTTTATATAGTGAATATTACCTAAGCGCTGATCTTATGCCATCTAATCGATATATTTGCGAGAAATATAATATAAAAAATTTTAACTTAGCATACTAAGTACGTGGCAACCTGGTGTAGTGGCAGCGTACCAGCCTCTCACCGTTGAAGACCCTGGGGTGGAACTATGTTCATGCCAACAAGCGACAAAAATTCGTCATTGTCGCTTAACGCACTACGTTCAAATTTTCCATCGCCATTGGACGACAAAACCCCACTTATTCCGTCGCTTTGCAGCGACAACTCTGGAGGTGTCGTCTGCTTAAGTTAGACAAGGACGGAATGTTTTTAAATTGTTTATTTTCATTTCTCTTTTACGAATTTACTTAACCTAATTAAACAGTGAACTGTGCTTTTATAGTTTTTTTTTCATATTTCTTTACTATTCTCAAGAAGGCAAGTATATCTTTCGTGGATAAAACCACAGTTTTTTATATATGTGACAAGATATGTGTATTGACTAAAAGGTATAGGATATATATATTTTTTTTTAGATGTTACCGATACACATATATAATAATTTATTACTCAGAGAAGACCAAAGAAGAGCTGCTATGAGGGATATTAACCAAGATCGTAGAGTTTTACGCAGCCACATTCCAGATGATCAGTTTATCAGTCTGTTTCGCTTAAGCAAGGAAGCAGTTGTAAACATAATTTTTCCGGCAATAATTCCAAATATACAAAGAATTAGCCCATTGGCGATACCGCCGGAACAAAAGGTTTTACTCACTTTGCATTTTTATGGGAGTGGAGGCTACCAAAAATGCATTGGCCAAGTTTTTCATTTTCCTACATGCCAGCAAACCGTTTCAAATATTGTCCATGAAATTACGCCATTAATCACAAACAACTTAGGTAATTAGTGGATAAAATTTCCCATGGATCAGGATAGAATTATGAGAATTAAAGCAAAATTTATGGAAAAGACGGGTTTTCCTGGGGTATTGGGTGCAATTGACTGTACGCATGTACCCATACTTGCTCCTAAAGATCAAGAACATGCTTACCTTAACAGAAAAGGGTATCACTCAAAAAATATTCAGCTGGTAAGATTATACAACTTATTAAAAGTGCCTAATGCACATGGTTCTGTAATTACTTGGATTTAATTTATATTAATTTAAAATCTTTTTTTTTTTAGGTTTGCACTTATGATTTAGAGATATTAAATATAAATGCAACATTTGGAGGAGCCTCTCATGATGCTTTTATATTCAGGCAGTCCGCAATATCATTATATCTAGAGAATAGATATAATGAAGGTAAGTGAAAATTAATCTTTTGATTTTATTCAACAAAAAACTACCCAAATAGTCTTAATTGTGTAAAGTTTTGTGGACTACACTCTGGGATATTAATATTCCCCAAGTAATAATTTACTTAGTGGGAAAAGGATTATAGAGTGAAAGCCTTGCACATATTTGATTAAAATAAAAAAAATAGTATTTAAAACAAATGCCCAAACACTTTATATAATGTATTAAATTGCGCATTTTTGTTTATTGTTTTTAAAGAAGTCTGTAAATCATCAATTGCACTTTTAACAGTTGAGTTAAAAATGACTTGATTTTAGGACTGTTTTGTTAGAGGGACTTTTGGAAAACTAACTAAATTTGATTTATAATAACTGCTTGTAGATAAACTGCCAAATCATATATCAAAAATAACACCTAATCCAAATTGACTTACAATTTGGAATTGTTTCAGGAGACACAAACACCTGGTTATTGGGGGATTCAGGGTATTGTCAGAAACTCTATCTTATGACCCCAATTATTGATGTTCGTCCAGGTACCCCAGAGTTTAATTACACTTCTACACATGTTCGTGCTAGAAATCCTATTGAACGATGCAATGGAGTCTGGAAAGCTGTGTTTCGATGTTTGTCAGGGGAAAGGAAGCTGAGATATGAACCAGATATGGTGGATGCTATTGCCAATGCCTGTGCAGTTTTGCATAATATTTGAATTAGAGAAAGACTACCACCTCCTGATATTCCTCAAGTACCTATTGAACTTGTGGAACAGATTGCTGGCCATGAAAGAGATGATAGAGGGTTTGAAGCAAGAAGAAGGCTAATTTAAAGATATTTTTAAAATTGTATAGATAATATTTTTTACCTAATTATTTAGTTTATATAATAATAAAAGAATTCCTTAACAAAGCTACTTTAACTCTTTAAGGATTTCATTTTTTACCTTTGTGTTGAACTAAATTGGTTTGATATTCTTTTGTAAATATGTTATTATTAAATTTATCTATTAAGTAAGAAACAAGTTTATTTTAATTTACCTGATATACTTCAAATATTATGGCAAATTTAAAAAAATATTCTAAGACTACAAAAATACTGCAAGGTAGGCAGGTCTGCAAAATACTAAATAACCAAAATATAGCTTGATTTAAACATCCAAACTTACCTTTTAACCATCTTGTAACAGGCAGGGCATAATAAAAATAACTTGCAAAACATAAGATATATTATTTTTTAACTTGACTTACAGTAGGTAAACAAAGATCTCAAACTTTAATATTCAACAAGAAAAATAAATCTTAGATATAATCCTTATTCTAAACTTAAAACTAGATTGAAATTATAACTTAAAAGCATTTTAATGCAAAACAAAAATATAGTCCTCTACCTAAAACTCTGAAACAAAAAATATGTGAAGAAAAATGAAATTGTAATATTTTCATTAATTTTACATACAAATTTTGTTTGAAATCAAGCAAACTGAATTTGTTAATGTAGAAACAGTGTCAGTTAAAGTTGATAAATTATTATTTATCTTATATAAATTTTCATTAATTTTCCTTAGTACATCCAGAGTCTCGTCATTCATATTCTTGATATCTGTGGATAAATCCCCAATTTTTTTTCTTCTCTCTGTAGAAGTACTTGGCTTTTTAGGAGTTGTTACTATTTCATGTTCTTCACTTGACACATAGCTATGGTCTCCTATGTAAAAATCTGTATTGCTAGTTATATCTATATTTTCGTTGGTTTCATTTTCTTTCAGATTAATATTTTCTGAAAGCATGGGAATATCTAAGAGTTTCGATGAAGGTTTATTTTTTTTGGAAGTATCTGGAAACATCAATGTTTGTGGTGCAGGCCTCTTAAAAACTGGACCAGTGATAGATGAGCTTGACTTAATAGAATAACTTAAACATTCTCCTGTGTTAAAACCGAGTTCGACAACATTATCACCCTCATAACACTTGTTCCCCATTAATGCCAATAATCTTTTCTCATGACATGTTAATTTTATGTCAAGAGGAGGTCCTCCACCAGTTTTTGTGGTACTCTTATTTATGTACTACCTTCGCTTTTGTTTTTGATTTCCAATCAGTAATTCTCTAAAAAAAATGTTTATGAATAACACTCATTCAAATCTTTGTTTAAATATTGTCACACGTACTTCCTCCGACACTTACCCTTTTGTATTCATTGGTACTTAAATTTCCAAATCCCAAGGAATTTAGTTGATTGGTTAATATTTCCCAACGTTGTTTTAAGTTTTGGTGCCCTGCAAGGCCACCCAACTGTTTGTTATTATACCTTGATGTTTCTCAGCAAAATTTAAAATAACTTCGTGATGCTCTGTAGACAGGCCATTTCGTTAATGTTATTATATGAAATAATAAAGATTTTGTTTAATGTTTAAAAATAAAACAAAAACTTAATAAAAACGTAGGTTATAATTTAAAATTTTTAGCAGTTTCGCAGTAGCAACAAATGTAAAAAATTAAATTCCCTGTTATTTTTTGACAGAACAACGATTTCAACGAAAAAACCCGAAAGAACTTTCCACATATGAACATAGTCCTAATTTCGATAAACGTCGCAAGCGATGTCGCCAATTTTTGATCGCTTACTGGCATGAACATAGTTCCACCCCTGGTTCGAATCCCGCTTTATCCATTTGACTTTTTTATAGTTCGTCACGTCACAGAAGGCAATGGCAAACCACTGTGCTGTATTTTTGCCTAGTAAACCCTCTTACATGTGCTTCGGAAGGCACGTTAAGCCGGTGGCCCCCATATCTGTGTCCAGTTGGTACGCAACACAGATTTGTGCGAGAGGGCGCCTACGCTCTGAATAGAGTACTGCACTGCAAGAAGAAGAAGAAGATACTAAGTACGATTGTTTAAAAACGATTTTTTTTAACAAAGGCCAAAGTTGAGCTTGACCCTTAGAACTACAGACAGACAGACCTACACGTATGCTGATAATTTTTTACCATAAGTGTAAATTGTTCCAAAATGGCTATTTTTTGCACTTTCTAGATCCATTTTGTAGTTCTAATCAAAACTAACCGCAGTCATTCTGTTAAACCTATCAATAAATGATCAGAAAATACTGGGTCTATTTTTTTTTCTTCGGTGGACTTCTACTCCTTCCTGTACGTTTCTTTTATATTTATATTATGACCAATGGGAACAGACGTTTGTTTCTACTCATTAACAATAAAATTACCTTTAGACTTGTCTTCGAAGAGTCAAAAAACAGTCGTCACTCGGTAATCAATTAAATTGTGGTTGATTTCTCGATTTTGTCGTGATACGGCAATTTAAAGGCCAGTGTTAGAGTAACATAGCTTGGCGGGGAGTATTTTCATGGATATCAGTGTTATTTTATTTTACACCAAAAATATTTATTTTTAAATCCCTTACATCGTACACATTGAATTTATTTACATGTAAAATATTTCATTAAAATAGAAATTTTTAAAAGTTACGAAACGGCAAATGAATGCTAATGTGCAACTTACGTGAATTTAGACAGTCTAATTTAAAACTGAAATATGGCATGGCATACCTTTTTCCATAAATATAGAAATGTAATGGAAAAAGGATTTAAAGTCAGATTTTTCAATTAACAGCTTAAATTACTTTTTTAATTTATTTCTTAATAACGTCCACATTCAGTACGCTGACTTTTTCAATCTCTTTTTGTAATGCATTATAGAAGTTTTGATTTAATAAAAGTGGTTTATTTTGTATTTTGATGATTTAAATATCCTTATTACCATATATTTGGATAGGTCATTGTTGGTATATTTTAAGGTAAGAAAATATTTTTTTGCAATTTTTTTTATTTTTGATATAGCCTTTTGGATATAACTTTGATTATAACACAAGTTCGTAAAAGCAATTTTATCATTGATTGTGATTTTTAAGTGCCTAAATAAAAGACAATTTCAAAGTCCTGATAAATTTAAATTTCCTCTTTAGATGCCATTTCTCATCAGTTTAAAAATTCTAAATTTTTCCGAAATCTCTACATATAAAAAATATGTAGGAAGCTTTTTTAAAGATCCTATGAAAATAATACCTTTTCAAGTTCTAAAAAATATGGCAAATAAATGCAATTTTTTTCCAATACAAAATGGGTATAGGCATTTCTTCACAATAAAAATAAAAAAATTAATATAGGCTATGCAAAAAGTTTTTTTCGGTAAAATTTAACCGAGACATATTTTTTAAATTTCATACTTTTTTATGAATTTTTGCCAATTTTTATTTTATATCAGATTATTATTTTTATTTTTTAATAAAAAAGTATTTTTAATCAAAATAAGTATTTGTATCCAAAAAAGTTGTATCATTACGTTTTTATAATAGTAGAATATGGTTTAATATTGAACCATAAAAACTTAAGGTTTTTCTTAAATCTTTAATTGTTTTATCATAAATAATCATTGTGGTTATATTATCAAAAACAAAAGTGTTATGTTTAATAGCTAATGTTATAAAAACTTATTACAATTATTTAAAAACTATTAGACATTTAGAGCAATATCTATTTTAGGTATATATTTTCATTTAGGTCTTCCTCAGATATTTCAAGGACTTTTCAATTTTTTAGTAAAATAATATTTAAAAACATTTAACCATAATAACAAAGAACCATTTTGAGGTGGCTAAAATAAATGATTTACCATGACCTCCAAGATATGGGACATTATGGGTAGAAGAATTCTAGAGCTACAACAGCCTTCTTTAACAACCACCTAATCTCTACAGGGGCATTCCGATCATATACAGTTACACAGGTAATAAATGCTGAAGAGCTCATCGGTGCTCCCCAACATATAATTACAGATGCAAACTCATTAGGCTCTGTTGCAATTAAGAACAATTCCTTACAGTGTTTTCATAAAAAAAATATTATTAAAGTATCTTTACTGCTATATTATTTATAAATTTATATACGAACCCAGTCGCATATGTATTGGACAAAGGAATATATAAATGCAGTATCATATTTCTCACCTAGTATATATTGTATATATAATAGGTTAACAAATACAACTACATATAGCGCATAGTATCAAATAAACTTAGTTGTGTTTGTTAAACCTATTATATACACAATAAAGGCTAGGTGTAAAATATGATACTACCTTTACATTTTTCTTTGTTCCAATACATATGTAAGAGGGCCCTACCTACTGTTTAATGTGTATATAATAGGTTCAACATATAAAACTACATATAAAGCAAAGTATCAAACAAACTTAGTTGTATTTGTTGAACCTTAATAGGTTCAACAAATACACGATAAATACTAGGTGAACAATATGATACTGCCTTTACATTTTCCTTTGGTCCAATAAATATGTGACAGGGCCCAGTCGCATATGTATTGGACCCAAGGAATATATAAATGCAGTATCATATTTCTCACCTAATATTTATTGTAAATATATTAGGTTCATCATATACAACTACATATAGAGCAAAGTATCAAATAAACTTAGTTGTATTTGTTGAACCTATTATATACACGATAAATACTAGTTGAACAATATGATACTGCCTTTACATTTTTCTCACCTAGTATTTATTGTGTATATAGTAGGTTCTACAAATACAACTACATATAGCGTATAGTATTAAATAAACTAAGTTGTCTATTGTATACACAATAAATACTAGGTGAAAAAAAAATATAGTCTTTACATTTTCCTTTGGTCCAATACATATGTGACTGGGCCCAGTCGAATATATAATGGACCAAAGAAATATATAAATGCAGTATTATATTTCTTACCTACTATTTATTGTGTATATAATATGTTCAACATAATCAACTACATATAGAGTGTAGTATCAAATAAACTTATTTGTATTTGTTGAACCTATTATATACACGATAAATACTAGGTGAAAAATATGATACTGCCTTTACATTTTCCTTTGGTCCAATACATATGTGACAGAGGCCAGTCGCATATGTATTGGACCCAAGGAATATATAAATACAGTATCATATTTGTCACATAGTATTTATTGTGTATATATTAGGTTCATCATATACAACTACATATAGAGCATAGTATCGAATAAACTTAGTTGTATTTGTTGAACCTATTGTATACACAATAAATACTAGGTGAAAAAAATGATAGTCTTTACATTTTCCTTTGGTCCAATACATATGTGACTGGGCCCAGTCGAATATATGATGGACGAAAGAAATATATAAATGCAGTATTATATTTCTTACCTACTATTTATTGTGTATATAATATGTTTAACATAAACAACTACCTATAGAGTATAGTATCAAATAAACTTAGTTGTATTTGTTGAACCTATTATATACACGATAAATACCAGGTGAAAAATATGATACTGCCTTTACATTTTCCTTTGGTCCAATACATATGTGACAGAGCCTAGTCGCATATGTATTGGAAACAAGGAATATATAAATACAGTATCATATTTCTCACCTAGTATTTATTGTGTATATATTAGGTTCATCATATACAACTACATATAGAGCATAGTATCAAATAAACTTAGTTGTAATTGTTGAACCAATTATATACACGATAAATACTAGGTGAAAAATATAATACTGCCTTTACATTTTCCTTTGGTCCAATACTTATGTGATAGAGCCCAGTCGCATATGTATTGGACCCAAGAAATATATAAATGCAAGTATTATATTTCTCCCCTAGTATTTTTTTAATTAGGGTTCTACAAATACAACTACATATAGCGCATAATAAAAATAAACAAAGTTGCATTTTTGAACCTTTTTACACAATAAAAACTAGGTAAAAAAAATGATAGTCTTTACTTTTTCCCTTTTGGGCCAAAACCATATGTGACTGGGCCCAGTAGAATTTTGATGGACAAAAGAAATATATAAATGCAGTATTATATTTCTTACCTACTATTTATTGTTTTTGTAAAAATATGTTTAAAAAAAACCCTACATATAGAGCATAGTATCAAAAAAACTTAGTTGTATTTGTTGAACCTATTATATACACAATAGACACTAGGTGAAAACATATAATGCTAGCTTTACATTTTACTTACCTCCTTCTTACGGTCTTCCACCTAAGCTTTGCTCTTGGCTTTCCAGTTTCCTTTCTAATCGACGTTATAGTTAGTGTAGAGGGTTCATTCCCCCCAGCTTTTACCAAATTAATGCTGGGGTCCCCCGGGGCTCAGTGCTGGCACCCACGCTGTTTTTTTCTACACATTAACTATCTTCTCTCTTTACAATCAATCCCCCTTTTAGTTTTGCTGAAAGGTATTTTTTTTCCAAATCCCAATATTCAATTTCCTAAGCCACCGTGTAATCCTGATTTCGAAAACAAGCGCAGGTCAATGGGAAATATCTCTTTCACAAGACCTTAAAATTATCTTGGATTGGGGCGCCATGAATCTTGTTCAGTTTAATGCCTCGAAAACAAAAGTCATGTTCCCCCGTCGCCCCAAAAAAATCTGCAAATGCTCATCCCTTCATATGAGCGGCCAAATTCTGCAGAACAAAAAGTCGTTTAATCTTGTCGGCGTTACTTTTGAGAATAACCTCCCAAATGGCACAAACACATTTTATCCATAGCTTCAGCAG